>JAIPRN010000939.1:0-59174 GCA_025469175.1 Geopemphigus sp. TES_GeoC_2020 | reverse complement strand
GTATGTGTGTGTATGGGTAGAAGGGCACGCACGGGCGCGTATAAATAAGAAATAAATATATATATATATATATATATATATATATAGGAACATAATCAGAATGTGTATCATCGCAATAATAATTTTATACCTAATGTCGTTACTAGTTGCGCCGGAATTAATAATATTAAGCGACCGACTCGTAAACGATAACAGTTCGGAATGATTGTTATTATTCCGCTTAGACAATCGCGCGTCGAGTACTACACGACGTCCGAAAAAGTTTCGATAAAAAAAAAATTGTCTATGCGACCGCGAACCCGGTGGTATCCAATCCCGTCGGGCGAACGATTTGAAATCGATCTACAAACACACACACATACACATATATATATATTTATACGTTGTACGTGTTTACGACGAATGACGCTTTCGAAAGTGAGAATCGTTTGCGGGTACACGTGTGTATACGTACGAGTGTGTATAGGCGTGCGTTCAAGTATACGGCGAACATAAATCATCGGTGTCCCGTTCCGACCCCGCCCGTTCCGATGAAAAGTAAAAATCCGTCGTCGACGTACGCGCGCACCCCGTTCGAGTTTCTATGCCCTTTTGTGGACAGCTCGGCGAACACATAGCGTCCCGGTCCGAGAATAGCCGTGTCGATCTCGGACGACGTGCTCACCCATCGACGGAACTGCGAATGTATATCGAACACCCACCGAGCTCGTACACGCTCGACCGAACGGATTGCGGTGCGCCGACTTAAGGCGGGCCTCGAACCTCGGGATCCCTACATTTTCTCATAATGAATGAGTATTTCGAACGAAAAACAATACGTGCGCTATAAAATCTCGAACGTTTCATTGAATATATATAAATATAAACGGCGAATTTACGTAACGAAAAATATGTGGAACGAAATATTTGTAACTTTCAAAATGATCGTAAAATATTATTTTTCGACGGCCAAAGAAAATGGGAATACGGGGGAAACGACGAAAATATAACTAATTTTTCCAAACAATCTTATAATATACGAATTTTATAACACGAAAAATAGGTTAAATTGTCTTTTGTTTCCAAAATATGTTATACAACGTGAAATGCGTTTTTTCTACGAATTCTAATAAGCGACAATTTGTTGGCATTTTCTTCTATCCTCGTCGAGCCACTAAAAGTCAATAAATACCCGTAAAAACCCGAATATCCTCCTACCTAACATTTATATTCCATAGTTCGTAGACTTTTGCGTCATTGTCGGTACATAGATTTTTCAAGAGCACTAATATTTGATGAACATAACTACGAGTTTTCGATGTTCGAAATTTTTTTTTATTTTCTTTTATATACAGGTTATTGTGGACATCAAGTTTTATTTTAATTCGGAATCCTACTTGAAAACTCATAATTCCGTTATACATTTATCGAGAAACGTTCATTATTTCGAACGCATTCTAAGAATGCATTCAAACACACGTTTTTCCATATTACTATGGACTACGAGATTTTTCAAGATCATTATGGCATACACATTCCGTATGTTTAATACTCGGGTAAGTATTTAGGGTAAAATTAATTTCGAGTGATGATTAATTTCGACGATTGAGCCGTACAATGCTTAGTGAACATAAACGTACCAACACGGAACGTCGATAGAATATTCATTTATGGATTTATATCACTAGTACTCTTATAATGTTACAAGTAAATGCAAGTCGTTACCGGTTACTTTTCTATTAAACTTATATGATATTTAAATTTATTGACGATTAAATCTATAGATATATACCCATATATATAATTTATTTCAAATCGAATTAATTAATAGTCGTGTAATGTTTACTGTGCTTAACTAAAATTTATGCACTCGAAATAATCCCATTCTTATGTACGTAAATATATATATATATATATATGTGTGTACCCTACCGAAAATTTCCGGTGAATAATTATAATTCCTGTGGTGCGCGTTCGTAAGTTGGTTTCGTTCATTTGGTTAATTTCGTGTTGTCCCGTTGCAAAGGAAGGATGTAAGAGAAAATCGAATTACGCGCTTCTGACCTACTATTGCCATTTTCTCGCCGCAAAACCATGACCGCGTTGACATAGTTCGACAAAGTTGCTTTTTGTCAAAGTGTGTTTGAAGTTTATTATTTTTACCAATTTTCGTTCTGAACCCAATTTTTCGTTTTTGTTTTACAAAAAAAAAACTATCGTCACTTTTTTTTTTTTTGAACAATATAATCGTTATAATAATCGCGTAAATACAAAATGTTACTGAAGTCCAACGTTTAGCCTATAATTTTCTCGCTTTCACAGGATTTAAACTTAAAGGTATATATTCGTATTCATAGTTTCGAACAATTCAGGAACTAGAACAAAACCAGTTTTGATACCCGGAACACTTTGGAATATCATATCAGTAACTCAACTTTAGGCTTTATTCAATTTTTTCACAAAACAAACATTATTTTCTCGTATATTTGAATATCGTTAATTGTAAGAGATATTACAGTTTTTCGTTATACACAAATTTGTATTACAATTTTATCGAGTTAGGAAAATATTTTAAAAATATCTCAATTCGGAAGAAAAATTGGGCATTTAATAATTAAAGCGGAGAAATGTGTAGTCGAGTTTAATGATCAAATGAAATACACGCTTAAAAAAAATAGTTGTCGTGTTTTCTAAATGATAAAATCGATAGAAATAGAAAGTAATTGTTAATATATTCCGTTGTTGATCGTTGTTTTGTATTAATTATCTGGTTGATTGGCTAAACGTCCACGCCATTATTATTATATACGCGATATTCCTTCTTTTTATTAACTGATATTATTACATACAAGTATATGTAAAATCGAGTGAGATTAATATTTTTAACAAAGTACATTGTTCGTGTAGTGTTCGACGCTAAACAAATTATAATATATATATAAATATATGAGACTTTGGCAGGTGTAATCATATTTTCACGCTATTTGTCGACGTCAATTAGGAAATTTCGACTTAAACAACGTCAAGTTACGTTGAAAAACCTAACTCTTAAACTATCGTGACTCGTATTCATTTACGTAAACTTAATTCGACGAGATCCGCCTACGCTGGTGATTAAAATGAAACGTCGATTTCTAATTATACGCGTAACGTTCATTTACGCTACCGAATATATTACTTCGTCCACGACGACGACGACGGCCGGGAGATATATCTGTCGGTTTTATCGTTTTAGCCACGCCCGTCTATTTTATTACTGACCCAGTGAAACGACGCCGTGATTTTGGTACAAAATATAATCTAAATTAATGAAATCTCCTCGAACATTATGATGGGTAGGGTATGGTAATGATCGAGCGTTTTACGGGTGTCGAAAATACGGTTAAGAGGCTTCAGACGCCCGGCGAGTGGAAAATTATACGAAACTATTTGTTTGTTTATCCGACCGGGGAGTATTGATGTGAGAAATTTAACAGCATCAACTGGATCCACGATTTAATGACGTACGCGTATTAATTACGTGGAATAATTAATTTATATATATATAAATACAGTAGTAGACACACCGGCGGGGTTTACTATTTGGTTGTAAAATTAATTCGATAAAAGCGAATAAAAATTAATAAGATAACCGAACTTTTAAAAACGATTAGTTGGCGTTTAGGGATAATTCGTAAAAAAATAAAACGTATTAATCGCGTTTATATTATTTAATTTTTTAATCAATTTTCGTCAAATATTTACAATTTATTATACACGTTTCACGTTTACGTACACACTTTGAACTTTTCGACTGATACGAAAATAATAAAATATTTTCTATTTTTGGCACAATCGACCCATACGTATTTATTTCAAAGGAATACCGATCCTCTCACACGAAACCTCGTATAGTGCACACAGGCTGTCCCAGGAAAATCTGTCGAAAGCCTTTATTCTATTCAATATTTTTTTAAGTACGTTTCCTTTTATAATAGTATTTTGAATGTTGGTGTTTTTCGTTTACCGTCAAAAACCGAATTACTTTTGCAAAATCGTAAACAACTATGCACGAAACTATTTTTAAACCTTTTTGTCGGAAATTTTTACTGAAGACGAGCCGCCAGTTTTCTACAACTTTATTTTTACAGTTTCTGAAAAAAATTAAATTTTTCATTTGCGATAGACTACAAACCAAAATGAAACGTACCTGTTTGTTAAGCAAAACGAATCTAGTCATTTGCGTCAATTTGTTGGTGCCCAGTTGCGATTATTTAAATTTTAACAAACTATGAAAATTGTTTTAAAATTTAACAACACAACTTAATTAAATAGTGCTTGTATCGACATATGTTAAAAAATTATATTTTCAAAATGGCTACCTTAGTTTAAAAAATAAAAAATGACAATAAATTCTTTCGTCTTCAATTTGGATTCTCGTGCAAATGAGTTTCTTCTTTTATCGCTAAATGGTAAAAATCAATCGTTCCGGTCATTTCACGTTCCCTTTGGATTTCCAATTCCAATCTTTCGAGGTTTATCTTTGTGTCATTTTCTAGACTTAAATTCTATTATAATGGGTTACTGGTTCGTGGTATTTTATTAGGCTTAAATTTTTCTCGTTTCTGCACTAGAAATTTCACTTCGAAACCTGCGAAGGGAAATTTTGTTCATATTTTTTCGAATTGTTACAAGTCGTCTCACCGTAGGTCTTCCATTTTTTCCTTTCATACAACAACAATATTGACAGCTCCTCAAATAGTATTTTTAATTCGTCTTATCCGTCTATTTTGTTCTATCTTATCATTTTATTTACGTCTTCTGGTTTCGCTATTTCATTTTCCTTTTTCCTTTTTTAGCATTCTTCTTGAGATTTTTTTATTTTCAGTTCTTTGGTCTTTTTCTCTTTTCTTATAGAGCTATGTAAGTAGAAGTGTATTTATATGTATACGTGTATGTTTTTTTTCTTAACTATTAAGCTACAATGTACATTTTGTATTCAGCTTTTTAAAATAAAAAAATTAAAATAATCACCACCTGCGTTACGTCAATGATTTACGCGGTCCTTTTAGCAATATCATATATATATTGTATGTATAGGTGTACGACGGGCGTGGATTACAACCTCTGGACGTAATTGTGATAGTTTTAAAATGACAACCTACACCGCGAGGTAAATCACTCAACGTTCGTTAACAGATTGTCGTTATACGTGTGTAAACTTTCGGCGGTGACGTTTCATATTCAGACGCTGTGCGGTTTAATTAACCGAGATGGCGAAAGGGACGAAAATACTAAAGGTTCGGTGGTCCGGGATAACGGGTGCGCGTAATTTTTCGTGTAATATTTAGAGCGATGGGGATGGAGAGGAGCTATAATGATAGCCATACTTATCGAAATTCTAATTTATTAGCATAAATTAATACCACAATTATCATATAATTTTCTATAATTACGTATTACGACATCTCAATAAAATACAGAATAACGCTTGAACTTCTCAGGATACCGACCATATTATAACAAAATTCCGAAGTAATTACGTTTTTAATAACGAAAACGTAAATAAACGACAAAGATAATAATATATAATATATAGGCCAAATGTCTGGGTCACGGTTCTATCTATATCCGGAGATTATAATAATTTCCGGGCTATAATAAAAACATATCCTTCAAATCGATTCAATCAAATATGTGTCCCTTGTTAAATAAATAAACCAATATCTAAAAGAACGAACCCGAATAATTATAACAATCGACGTCAAAAGAACCGCAAATGTCAAACACGCCGATTTCTATGGTAATTTAGTACGAATCAGCCGATCCATCGCAATAATCTAATCGTATAATTTCGCTACAAAACAGAAATTACGTCCTAGGCCACTCAGCGTGTGTGCGTACACTCCAGCCACAAGTCACAATCTCGCAAGTAATCGGTATTCCGTGTGACAAGCGCTGTTCTTCTCGCCCAAATTTCCGAGTCTCGACTCATTTTTCAATCGTCGGTGAAATCGTACAAACAAAGTTACCGTCCTAACGTATTTTCATTTAATCCCCTCGAATGTTTTTCCTAATACTTTCAAACCTATGTAGTCGACACGATCGGTATAGTAAGCGATTCGATATTTTTAATAGTATTCCTAAATAATTCTCGAATGCACTATCCCGTACGTCAACTGTTATAACTCATTATTTACCACCTCCTTCATCTTTGTAACACCTTTTTAGTAATATTAGTTTTTACTTATATCCCATTAATTCCTTCCTACTCGTCCATTATCCGAATTTATTTCCCCTTATCCTCTTTTCCTATTTTCGAATAGAAAATATGAAATTATAAAATATAAAATTACAAGGGCACACACAAAAACGTTCTACACACCGGTTATATTACGATAAATATATTACGTAACGAACGACCGTTTTGTGGAATATAATTTTACGGGTCGTGGCTCGTAACTATAAGGCGTATTGAGTATACGTTTTGAATAACAAAACCGAACACAAAAACGGTACTTTTAAGAATTGGTGGTAGTATTTGTTTTTTGTTCCTTTTAGAAAAACGAACTTTTGTTCAAAACCACGTTTTAAATGTAATCGTATATCGCTACATTTAAATGCTTCGTCCACCATGCACATAGCATAGTATATATATATATTTATACGTATATCGCTTTTTAAAAATGCGCCTTTCGATAAACGAAATATACGTTTGCAGAATAAATTATCTTTTATCTATTGTGTAGCGGTGGGAGCGGATGGTTTTCGACTTTTTATGATGAAACCGACCAGGAACACAATATGTCGAATAGCGCGCGTAACGATAATAATAATAATATATATTTCGGAGAACCGAACGCTATCGATCGTATAATACGGTAATTTTCGACCAAGCGTTCCCGGTATTACCTAAAAACAAATTTCGAACCGATTATTTTGTCTGGCGTTGTTAGAGTTACATCATTATTTCACATTTAAAAGGAACGATATAAAATCGTGGAGACCGTTAAACGATAATGAACGAAACTATTTTCGGTAGGTTTTCAAAATCTAACTTTCCACGAACGAATTTTTAATTATTGCTAAAATATGACGTCGAAAAATTATTCGTCTCAACTGTCGTTGAATTATCCGACTTTAACTAATACAAAAATTGTCCGTATCGATAAAGAATATGCCGAAAATTTTACCGGGACATCCTTTAATTGCTCCTAAGGTACTTGTCAAATAAAGTACCAACTCAATTTAATATGCTGCTGGAACGCATGTCTAGATGGTCCGATTATTTCTTATTCGCAAAAAAGTGATTACAGTAAAAATAAAAAAAATTAATAATAATAAAAAAACGGCCCGATTTTATAATCGATACGTTCTCGAACATATAGTCTGAAACGTAATTCGTTTTTTGAATAAAACCCATCGGCTCGTTATAATTTCAATTCGCCGGTTTATCTTAAAAACAGAAAATACGCCGCTCAGTCAGTGCGCGTATTTAACTATAGCGATTCGTGTATTCCATGAATGATTATCTGAGTGTGCCGTATTTACGAAACAACGGTTGAAACAACTGGCGTAATACAACGCGCGCGCAAACTACTGTGTATCATATTACGTACGACACAGATATTTCAACACGGAACATGACGGGATGGTATTAAAATACCGACAAAGCATTAGAACGGTAGTTATAGAGATACGTATAAATATACGAGGAATAATTTATAATAGCTCGATTTTGGGTACAAACGTTTTGGCAACAGATGTACGTGTTTGGCGAAACAATCCGAAACAAAATGAAACAAACGCGATATAACGGTAAAAACTGTGATTATATGATACGCATATATATACATATATGAATCGGCAGCGGATACCCTTTGTGTACAAATTTTATGCCTCGACAATAAAAATAAAATGAAACGTCACGAAATCGAAATGGAAAAAGAATGACACTATAAAGTACACATGATATGCTATATATAGTATACCAGTTACGATTAAAAAAAACTATATATAAAGAGAAAGAGAGTGATTATTATCACGTAATAAAATGTTAGTAAAAATATCGATATATCTGTAAATGATGCGATCGTTCTTTTTATTTATATAAATATATTATACGTCGAATAAATGGCGAATTCTAAATTTAATTCTGGGTTAACACACGACAACATATAATCCATACGAAATTCTATTTTTGCCCATAATGATACGATAAACATTTAAATCGCTTCTTTAAAATGAAAATATAATATAAACGGTTTTTTTCTAAAAATTTATAGAGCCCGACTTTCCAGTAAACGCGATACCATTTTCTCGAAAAATCCGAAAAAATGTTTTCAAACTCATTCGAGACAACTAAATTTTCGGCTCTTCTTAAGTTTCAAGATTTTTATAACTATCATTTGTACGGCGGACTTTCTTTACAATTTGGATCGAACCTTATATTATTATTATATAATGTCGATGTCACGACGTTTTCTCGCACGACATATCGAAAATATTTCTCGAAATTAAACTCAATTGGACGTATACATTATAAATAATAATAATCGATTTAAGCGATAGTCAATTTATTTTTTAGAATATTTGTCTGGCTATAATACGTGGGTTACCATAGATACCGGGTATAGAGTCGCAAATCCACTATTCTCGAGTTGCGTCTATTCGATAAAGACCAGATAGTGAAAAGATAAATATTCTGTAACACTCGGGGGGATCCAAAACAATACATCCGTGAAAATGTGGTCGAATTTGATTCAGTAGTTACTGAGTTTTGAGAGTGCACAAACGAACAACTTTGTCTCTATAGGAACTTAAAATTTTAATGAAGGCCGTACCGCCTGAATTCATATGGATTGTGCGCACGTCTATCTGATACATGATAAAACACTTAAACACGTTCGCGAACAATCATATTATTCGTGAAAAGTTTATAAACGTAAAACTTTTGCGCGTATACATGGATGATGAGGGTTTGTTTATTATTGGCGTATTGAAAAAAGGAGAGAATTGGCTCGCAAAAAAAAACAAAACTCGCGAAATAAATTGTTCATTGCGCGTGTTATTTAAAGTGTGTTTACTTTCATATAGTTTACCGCTTTTTGTCGTATAATAATATCGGTTCAGAAATTAATTTACTTTATTTTTCTGAAACGAAAAATCGCGACGGACGAATTTTAATCGTTTTTTCTCTTTGATTCGAAAACATAATTAATAACGTCAATCGCGCTATCGACTTCTTAAAAATTCTGATCATTTATAAATGTCAAATTAACGTCTAAATACGGTTAGTCGGCAATGCTACAGAAATATTTTAGTTTCGTTGAGCAAAACATTTATTTATATATATATATATATATATAAAGAGAGAGAGAGAGAGAGAGAAAGAGAGAAAGAGAGAGAGAGAGTAGCTGAAAAATATCGCCTTATATTATCTTAAACTATAGAAATTTTAATTACAAGACTTTTATGGTATAATAGATTATTGGACAATCAGTATTAATATTATGCGTTACAAGTATTTTCATTTTTCTGAAAATCTTGTTATACATTTACGTATTTTATCGTTACAAATATTATGATACGAAAAAAATATTGTCTTTGTAATATATCCAAATTTTTTCGTTTTTTTCATTCATTATAATAACCTATTGTCTTATTCATATTTGTCATTATACGCGAACGTTTTATTCAAAACTATTGAAAATACGTAATTTTCACGATGGATACGAATTCAAAGCCAATGAATGACAGCGGTAGATGAAAATAGTATATTATTTTCCTATCACATAAACACGGTATCGGTTGTTTAAGACGCGCGAAAGATAAAAAAAAACAACGAGAAAATTATATAAATATTGTCTACGATCGAAGAACTACTCGTGATTTCTCGTCGCTGTTTTCAGGAAAGTATAGGTACACACGTTTGTATATGTGTTATAAAGTTTTTGCGCTTCCATTTCTCTATTTCATCGTGTTTCCTCTCTACATCTACCATCTCTAATCATAACCCACTCGATATATTCTTTGTAGTATATATATATATATATATAAGCGCTTTCGCCGTAAATCCCTTGGGTCGAGGTGTAACGAGAAAAATTCGTCAGCGACAGATAATTGGATTTTAACATTTACGGTGTTTGTGTGTGTGCGTGCGTGTGATATTGGCCTACTCCCACGTAAGGGTCTGTGCGCGTTATAATACTTGTACTTTATATAACTGTATATAGATATAGTTTAAGGTCGTTGTTACGCGTATTACGTGTCACGTACGCGTCATCTTTAAACGCGACGTGCACGTTGGAAACGACAAATGGCGATCGTCGAAATCGTTTCGTCGATAACTCGAAGGGACCACGCGAAATCGTTATTTTTCGACATTCGCGACGGTTAACCACGCCGCATATACACGTATATTTTATGGCGTCATGGATAATACCGTAAAAATATAACGCTAATGAAATCCCTCTTCGCGGTTGACTATACCCTCTATATAAGTGTACGTAATTATAATTTTCACGTGTCCGTGTTCGTAAACTTTTCTATCGGATCTCTAAACGAAAACTACAAATCGTATATTATTATTTATTGTTTCTTCCTAAGTGTTTACATATTACGTCTTCTTTGATAAAATAATTAAACTCTCGTTCAATTAGGAATTAACTACTTTAAAATAATTTTACCGTCTTATGTCGTCGGTTCAAAACTACCACCGTCATTCTTCCCGATTTTTAGATGAATTGCGCTAGTCTTCAAACGAATTATCCAAACGTAGAAAATAGAACGATAATTCCTAACATTCGATGTTTATTATAATTCGAATTTAGCCATTCGTCGAAATCACCGTCAGTCGTCGATTATTTAACTTACCGTTCCGAAAGACATTGTTTTGGTTTTTTTTTAATAAAAAGAAAGTGGACCGCGTAAACGTGATATATTTAATATACTATTTACGCGTATAATATAACTCGAATATTACATATAATTTCTAATACTTGCCTTGTTTTCAAAATAAACCTCGTTGCTCCAACTTTATGGAAGTAGTTATTTTAAATAGAAATAATATCTTATCTATTATAAATAATTATAAAAGACACTCGAAAACGATCGAGCAATATTATTTTTACGATACATTGTTATTGATAGTTTATAAACGCGTTTATATACGTTATACAACTATACATATATAATACTTGTTACCAAACAAGTGTTTAATCTAGGCAATTTATGAGAAGTTTCGTTGTACACTATAAGTCTGAACTATATTAACGTTATATTATAATTTATAATTCAAGACCAATATAAACATTACTTTGATAATTTGTACAGTATACTTTATGGATATTCCATATATTTACATAAGTAATTTAACTAAAAATATCGAGAGATTAACTTCTAAACGCATTTGTAAATACGTATATATATATAGAAATACAACGTTATATTCGAACTAAAATAATAATTATTTCAACGTATAATTATAATTTAATAAAAATTACACGAATTCTATTATAGGTACCTAAATATTTTTTACGGAATTTTCGAACGTATTTTAATAATTTTGATTCAATGTTTCAGACAATATCCAAACCGCTAATTATCCACGTGCTATTTTAATATGCGTCTTACGGATTCATTCTAGTTCTAATTTAATTAAAACTTTCTCTAGACACACTCGTAATTATTTTCGAACGTGTACCATAGCGAATAAAAAATGTATAGTCACTTTCGTAAGATTTATTTACAAAAACGTAATTCAGGTATTTATACGCATTCTGTGTGTTTTATCAAACTTTACGATTTACACAATCGTCAAATAATTATTTTTTTCATTTCTAACTGTCGTTGATTATTTAAAACGGCTATTTCGAACTGTTCGTTATTTTCGCACGTACCGCCGGCATATTCCGTATTATTTCGGACAATCGGCGTCTCCTTTTTAATATTATTTTCCGTTTCTGTACAATCCGTTGGCAAATGTTCGTCTATCAATTTTACGCCTTGTACAGTTGTGGAACTTTGTTCGTTTGTTTTAACCGAAGAACAATCATCGCCCTTGTCAGTTGTTTGTATCTGTCGAATAATTATTATACAACAGTAATCGTATAATAATATAATAATATCGTATTATGGATATATTATTTTATACGATTAAAGCGCGTATATTAAATAATATTATATCGAAACTTACGACGTTATAATTCAGTTTTTTCGTAGTTAATTTGTTTTGAAATGGACGAAGCACTCGTTCGTGTTCAATCGATGTATTTGGTTTATTCTTAAACGACAGAATTCAAATGATAAATTATCGGTCGTATAATAAAAGATAAATGATATTAATGTATGTTCGTCAACGTTTGTTTCATAATATTTATATGTACTTTGTTAGATGATTTATGACATTGTGCGTTGACGATGTTATGAAATTGTTTATTTCTTAATAATTTGTCTTCGGTTGTTCCGCCGTATCGAAACGGTTTCGTTGACGAGTTGTTCGTTTTCTTCCCGTCGTCGTAGTAAACCTCTTGCGAATGAATTGCTACGTAACTGTTATTATTCAACGTGCGCCAAAATGGAAGAGTACGGCTGTTGGTAGAAACATGGGAATCAATAGGTTGACCTAATGAAAATGAAAACATTATTTTTCAAATATGCCGCCAAATAATCCATTATTACTCACTCGTATTCTGCTTAGGAGCGTTCGATTTCCCGGGGATCCATTCAAATCGAAATTTCGTCGAATTCGTTACGGGCGGATTAACAACATTTACCGTCATAACGTCAGACATTTTCCTGATGCGATTTGTACGTAAAAATTAAATAAATAATTATTTCACTACAAAAATGTCTAATTAATATAATGTATTATATATTATTCATTTTCAATTCGTATATTTTATTTTGTAAAAAAAAGTATAACTATATATAATACAATACAATATATAATGTTAACTGACTTTAATTACACCTAATTCAATACAAAAATATTCTATAATAAAAATAAAAGTAAGAAACCGATGTTTTTTCGAACTTATCAATAATTTGAATAATAAATTGAATCGTTTTATATTGTGGATTTTTAAATAATAGTTATCAAAATATTATAGTGTTCATTTGCTTAATGAATTTCAGAATATATGTAGGGAAGTATTAAACATCAATAATTTTCAAGTGATAAATTTTTATCGAAAAGAAATCGAAAATAAAATTTTGTATACAAATATTTTAATTTAATCATTCAAAATTTAAACTTTTAACGACTAAAAATAATATATCGCGAATTCCAATATTTAAAATGGTTTCGATTATTTTATGAAATATATGATAAAACATACTCAAAGTTTTCAAACTTGCTGTTTTAAATCTATCAATTTTTAAACATACAAAACAAAGCGAGCAATAATATTCATTAAGTTATATTTAGACTGAACTCAATCGAATTGTTTCATTAACTATTGACTTATATATGTGGTATAATTCCTTTATATAAATATAGGAATTAAACAAAGTAATTGGAATAAAGTTTTAATAATTTTTGTAATTAATTAAAAAAAACCGAGATTCGGTGTGTGTTTTATTCACAATTTCACACTTTTTTCGCGAAAGTTGAGTAATTATTTTAAAAAATGTCGAACATAGTATCAATTAGATAGAATTCTATTTGAAAATAGTGGTATCCGTAAAAACGTTAGTAATTTATAAAATATTTCGATGAAATTAGTGACAAATATATAAGTAACCATAATAGCACAATTTGAAAAAATTATCGACGATAAATATGAAAACTTCATGTTTCAATGAAATTAACAATTTTTTTATTTATATGTACCGATATAAATTACCTTTCGAGTGTACTGTTTACTTTTTGGTAATCCCTTCGGAATTGAAATTTATTGTTGGTTAACATTGTACCTATTGTAAATACAAATGACGTAATATTTTATATTATATACTACTGTATCACGTTGTGTTAAATAAAAAATTCGGATGGAAACACGCGTGTTACTACAGAAATACTAAGAAACCGTTATAATAAATTTCTGTTTGGTTTCGGAGACAACAAATAATACAATAAGCTATGTGTGGGTAAATCTCATTCAGTTTGAAATATAAATCAAATAAACAATGTTTTCACGCCGAATATTATGTAAGTATATATTATATATATAGCTTATTATTCAAAAATATGTACGTTGATGATAGTAAAAAACATCACAAATATATTTAATATAACAATAACAAATATTGAATAACGTTGTAACTTTTTCATACATAAATACGAACATTCGTTTTAATAAAATTATTTATTATTTATTCTCCTTTTTTAAAAAAAATATACTATAAAATATAACATACCATTTTATGGTATGCAGACTTTAATTTCTAATGTGCGTAAATTCATAATTTCGTCCCGTTTCATTATGAGTCAATTTAATGGAAAATTTAATGAAAACAATTTTTCACAAACTTTTATTTCCCTATAAATAAATAAATATATATATAATAAACAAAACCAAAACAGATTCTCTATACTTAATGAAACAAAAAATTTAAAATATTTTACACTTATACCGTGTTATATTCGTATATCGATTTAATTCAGTGTTTCACCGCGGACAATTCGACGTTCTTGGATGTGAAATTTACTAAGAACGTTTGAAATTCATCGATAATAAATTATCATATTGGGTTTTGAAACGTAAAATGCTATTGGTCACTTTTTAAAAAACGTCTATTTTTTCGACATCACTATGATACAAAAATATCCTCCACTTGTCGACACCACGATAGTTTTATTATCGAACATAAATATTTATCGGCGATCTGGAATTTGTGAAAAAATGCAACATATTATAATAACGCGATTACAAAGTGGTAAATCGATTTCAGTTTCTTTGTTTTAATTTATTTTAACTTCGCGAATATTTTTTAAAATTTGTTTTACATAATCTGAACCAAAACTTAAAAAAATAACTTATAAGAACTCAGTAGTTGCATAAATCGCTTTATTTTACTTACCACCGTTTGTGAAAACGTATTTACCCAGACAAAATGTACAAACGCCCAAATTTATTAACCTACAACTCTTGGTCGACGTTATGAATATATCAAACGTATGCTGCCCTAACGCGTCAATTTCTACGCAATATCGTAACATTTTTTTATTAAAAAAGACGTGGTAAATAATTCGTTTATTGGCGAATAGTAAATCGACGGTATAGAATAGCGTATTTTTCTTACGCCATACGTTATGATATTGATGGATCACGCAAAAGGAAATTTTAACTTTGACAGTGGTCATATTCTCAACCTCCGTTTTACTTCTTTTTTACGAACTAACATATAACTAAAGAAATATGAAATGCCCGAGACGATTATTCGTACGTTCCTTCCTATTTATAAGCTCGTTATATCTTTGACCCGAGTAAATACGCTATAATATATTATAATGGACATGATCAATCAAACCAAAATTGAATGTAGTTTATATTTTGTCAACGTTCCAAAATACCCATTATTTTCCGAAAAACTCGCCAAAAACTACTAAACAACCATCTAATTCGTGTCGTAACTGATAATAATCCGTCATGTTTTGACGCGATTAAAATAGTAATAACAATAAAATCTCGTAACTAACGCCGTATATTTATATATTAGTATAACGTATACGTACACGATAATAATTCGCCGACAAAGAACTGCGTAACGATATTATTTCGATCGATATTTACTGAATTTGGTTTTTTATCATTTCAATCCGAAAAATTATCCTAATACACTAATATTTTTGGTTATATTTGGACCGATGTATAATGTTCCCAAAGGAAGCCGTTAAACGCTCCGTATATAACATACATAGGCATTTACACCGATACTAATAAACTCGTTTTAATAGAAAACTGACTGAACGCAGTGATCATGGAAAATACCAATTCGTTTCAAATAATTGCAAATACGGGACGTTTAGCAATTTTAACGTCCATTTATTCTTAATTTTTACGATAAAAATAAAAAATCTTCTTGAATAATTTGTACCTTATAAGGACGCAAATTTCTCTCTCAGACCCGAATTACTTAGTTTGGCTTTTTGTTTATCGAATTATCAGTATCGACACATTTGTCACGTACAATATCGAGTTACGATCTAATACAGCTGTTTATAAGACGAATTTCGTAAGTAAATATCTTATTGTTATTTTTGTACCTTTCATAAAATCGCGCGCGCAATATAATTGCGATTTAAAGCCGCGGTTTGTATTATATTCCACCCTCGGAACTTTTACGTACGATATTCGATTCGAATTTTATATACAACAAGAATATTGCGGCGAATAATCAAATAAAAGATTAAATAAATGGCTACTACGCGTATATTCGATTCTCTTTTATGTAATTAATAAAATACAAACGTAATAAGAACGTAAATTAACAATCGATACTTTTGTATAACGATGTAATAAGCCCGTTTTAATTTATTTAAACGCCAAATGTCCAAGTACACTGATTATTTTATTGCGGATTAATATACTGTAACTAATATTATTTCATTGCTCGGAGTTTGAAACGTAATTAAAGAATTTAAAAAACCGTACTTGGGAATGGAGTACTTAGAGTCATACAACGAAATAAAATATGGAACTTATTTTTTAACGCGTTAATAAGATAATATATTTTGTTTCGTGCGCGCATGTCATAAATTTGAGTAGGTACGCTTTACGTATGGATGGGAACGGAAATATTATTACGCGCCTAAGTAACGATATAAATTTTACAAAATATTATTCAAAATGAACAAAAAACGAGTAGATATATAATATATAAGTACTCTATTGTCGAAAAAAAAATACATTTCGTAAAGTACTTTTAGAAAATTTATACAATAATTAATATTTATTAATACACCTATACATATAAATTGTTTTTTTTTCTAGAAATGTATTCGAAATCAACACGTGTAACCGAACTTTAATTGGACGGATAGATTCATTCGGATTATTTACGTAAAACGTAAGTTTTTCTCGATTCGACGCATTTATAGTTTATGGAGACGAGAAATAATAATGAATATAGTAAACTACGCGATTGAAAATGTATAAATACAACGAACAAACGTTGTTATTTATACGGTTGCCTATACAGGTACGCCTGGAAATAAAGGTCTAACGGTGTGCCGTGAAATTATGCGGATATACGTTTGCGCGACATTCGCGGTTTAATTTGTAACTGAAATGGCTTTTCGGCGTGTAATCATCAGCTTAAAATACATTAAATACACGCGCCAAATTACACAACAATCGATAATAGACTATATATATATATATATGATACTTAATTTCTTCTGTACCGCATGTCGATTTATCTACGTCTACGCTTTAATTTACGCGGAAAATGTTTGTTTTAATTCTATAATTTTCGGTAAGCGTTTTCTAAGAATATTTAGTTCAATATAACGCACGTCTTTTATATGACCCGAAAAAAATATTATACGCGACGGATCTATTTTAAGAGAAGAATTAGACACGTTAAATTATATTTTCGTTCGAATTTTTAAATTTCAATTATGACTTTTATGTATTTCAATAACCTATACCGAAATCGGTTGTTTTTTTATTTTAAAGACTTAAGCAGTTATCAGTTATTCGTTTATAATACGAGTTTAACGTTGAGCACGTTGAGTTACATGTATCAACGTTTCGTAACCCGGTTATATTTTGTAAATTGAAACTCGGAACTAATTACGTCGTTTCTAAATCACTTCCAACCTGTAACCAGAAATATATTTTGTCGTAGGTTCTAAGCGAATATACGAGTTTCGATAAAAATTAAATTTTGAAATTCGTTTCGAAAGAATTTTATTTTTTAAATATGATCGAAATTCGAATATAAACTTCACCATATTATCGATAACTTACTTAATACTTGATTCACCGTAACGAATAAATATATATTTTTAAATAAATAAAATAACCGTCAGAATAACATTTTCTTTATTATTAAGCTATGGCGACAAAAATGAAATATTTGACCGATAATTTATTATTATCGTTAATTAATGAAAAGACGTTCTTCGCATTATTTCGTACAACTATTGTGTCGGTATTTCTTATTTCATTACTTTCTGCTAAATTCGATTAAAATACGAATAAAATATGTTTCGTTTTCTATAATCTATAAATTACGACAATGCGGACGATAAATATCATAATATGGATATTTTGTTCGCGTTGTGAGTACAATTACTTTTTAATCGAATCATGGTAAATGTTATTAGCCAATGAATTTTCGTTTAATTTGTTTTCAGTTAGTCCTTTCAATTCCGATTTTTTTATTTCTGTGTTCCGTGTAAATGTACGTCGTATTAAATGAATAACAATAAATAACCGTACCCGATTACGCGTGTAATTTGAACCGTAACTTGTACCTAATTTCAAAAGTCGAAAGTAACACGCGTGTTGTTGCGACATAATATTTAAAGCAACTCGCGACGAATTATACGTAAATCGGTGACTTGCACGACCCCGGGCATAATGAAAATAGAAAACCGTGTAAAATTCGATGTAAGTAACAAAATGTTTGACCTTCCGGATGCCGCCGATCGATTATTATTATAAAAATTACAATATATTGTACACGAATTTCTTATTTCTCGCGTACGTTTTTCGAGACAATCGCCTCCGGGAGACTACGCGAGACGACGAAAAATTAAATAGGTAATTATTTATTTATATATGTATGTATAAATTGGATACCTATATTATAATAACACGCGACGGTATGCAAATTTCAAATTTTAAATTCGATTACGAAACGAACCGTGAGCGCAATCTATCGAGCAGGTCGATTTGTCAAAC
This sequence comes from Geopemphigus sp. TES_GeoC_2020, assembly GCA_025469175.1. Classification (NCBI taxonomy): domain Eukaryota; kingdom Metazoa; phylum Arthropoda; class Insecta; order Hemiptera; family Aphididae; genus Geopemphigus; species Geopemphigus sp. TES_GeoC_2020. Next base: position 40,359 of record JAIPRN010000939.1, on the reverse strand, counting down.
CACCCGCGAATTTATAATTATAATCGTAACAAGACGTGCAATAACACGCGTGAACAACGTCACTGCAGTGTTATTATCATAGTCGGACGTTAACGCGTGTACGTAATACAATATTAGCTAAATCCATGGTTCCGTGCCGAAACGGCGAGAGCGCCGATTATATACAAAAGTTTTCAAAAAAATGAAAATGTCTCGTAGAAAAAGCCAAGTAGTGTTACCGGTGGATTTTATCATTTTATTCGAATACCTTCAAAATATATACGTCGTTACGATTTATAACTATTTAGATATTATAGATTGTCCAAGAGCAACTCGATAAAGTCGTAAAATGAATCGGAAAACGCCGAATAATAGCAAAAGTTGAATTACAAACGCGGAATATCGATAAAATCGCCATATAATTAAATAAAAACGACCAGCGATTGTACGAAGACGCGTTAAACGTATTTTACGTGTCTGCTCGTTGAAAATATTATCTTAGCGACATATCCAAAATAGTGGGAAAAAAGTTGCGACCGCGACGACTACCGGAATCGTCGACGTACTATTATTTAATTGTTGGAACAAGGGCAGGGTGATCGTGTACGCGTATAATGGTTGGTAAACAACAATACCGACGGAAATATACTAAAAAAAATTTTTCGACGACGATGGCGTCGAAGATAACGGAGTGGGACGATGAATAAAAATCAGGAACGTATTTTAGGGAAAGAAACGCGCGGGAAAATATTACTCCGGAATGTACGGTACGTTAAGGAAACGAGAAGTCCGGACTAACGAATCGTTTTAGACGATAACGAAATAAGCGCCAATTTCTCGGCAACGAAATCGAAAAAGTTCCTCGGTACAGAACGTAGGACGTTCGTTGTTGTACCTGCTGATACTGTCTCGAGTGCAGTCAGCGGTTTATCCGGTAGTGGTTTATTTTTAAAGGCCGTAATCGATACGTTTTCGACGTTCAACGGGAATGTCTTAAATGGGGAACTGATACGAATTTTGATAAAACCCGTGTCGAAACGTTTTGCGGGAAATCCGCCCTAAATTACGTATATTATTATTCGCGAGGGGAAAACGAAATGATCGACGCGCGTAACATTTGTTGTGGGACGGGATTGGGGGATTGGTGCGAGAGAACAATTCCGACTGGGGTTTTCGCGATTAATCGTAAATCCGACGCACGGTTCGACCGGCCCTTTCGAAATTTCCCTACGCACTATCCCTCCACCCGACCACCGTCATTTGAACTTACGTTCCCGTTTTCGGTTCAAAGCCCTCCTCCTCCCGCCACCCCCCGGACCATTTCAAAACGTTCCCTCCGGGCCGCAGGTTTCCCGATCCGTACGAACCGTTCGTCCCGGTCAAGGTCGCCGCCGGTACGGCTGTCGTCAGCAATCGGTCGTTATCGGCAGCACCTACCGTCGACCCACCGCACCATCGTCCTATTTCGCGCGTAACGCCCGCCGCACGGTGAAACTGGTTCGCCGCCGCCGCCGCCGCCGCCCGTGCGTAGTACACGCGCGCTCGCAGGCGCGTCCATTCAGTACCGCCGTCACATTGGTTACGCGCGCACACGTATACGGTGATGTTCGATCGTCGGTGGCCCGTCCGGAACGAAATCGCGTTTTCGTAGGGTGTGAACGTGTTGCCCGAGTGCCTGACAAATTCGCCCGATTCATTTATCGACACGACGACATAAACGCGTTCCGTCAACCGTTTGTCCGTCGCGCGTACGACACCGGCGTGAAGGAGAAAGTGCGTCGCGTCCCGTCGTACATGCGCGCCGGCGGTCGGCGGCGGCCACGGCCGTACCGATGTCCCGAGTGCTAGTCCCGCGGCGTACCTACACCAGCCGTCGTCGTCGTCGTCGTCGTCGTCGTCGCTGTCGTACTTGTGACGGTCGTATGAACAACGGCGACGGCGGCGGCGGTACCGGTGAACATGTCGTCGGACGAGTGCCGGCGGCGTGCTAGGCGCACCGGTGCCGCGGATAGTGCGGCGGCGGCGGCGGCGGCTGCAGCGGCTGCTGCCGCTACGGCGGTTGTAGTGGCCGTATCTTCGTCCGCGACGACGACGACGACGACGACCGTGCGCCCCGGCGAAGACGGTACGCGCCCTGGGCAACAACAGACTCCGTTCCCGTCCGTGTGCCGTCTGATCGAAAAGTACACGAAGCTCATCGAACGGCACCGTCAGCAACAGTACGGCCTAACGCCGTCGGCCCGCACGAAACTGTCGTCCAAGTCGGCGACCGACGTCGCGTCTGCCCATTGTTCAACGTCGTCGTCCAAGTCGGCGGGCCCGCCGTCGTCCGGCCAGGCGTTGAGGGACGAAGCGGCCGCCTGGAATCGGCTGCTGATGGACGGAGACGACGACGATAACGACGCAGACGACGACGACAACGACTACGGGGAACCGTCTGACGACGCGGAATACCGTTGCGAGCACCGGCGGCATCAGCGACGCGGACGCCAACACCGCGCGCCGTTACCGCAACAGAACGAGCACCGGCGTCCGTCTTTGTCGCGATTCAGTCGCGAATCGTTGGCCAGCATCGTGCACGGTACGTCGCAAATGGCGTCGTGACGCCGAGTAGTTGGGGGGTGAGGTAGGGGAGGACAAACCGTGGTCACCACGTGCGCGCGTCTCGATCGTTACTCTTCGGTTCCGAGCGACGACGTTTACTTCTTCACGTCGCGTTCTGTGCACCCGGGTCGATGGTTCGAAGCGTCTCCCTGCCCGGCTATGAACAGCACCGATATTGGGCTAAACCGTCGACGCGTCATACCCGACACGTGTATTTGACGCGGATATTCCGCCCACTTTCGGTCGACATTTTTTAGACGCCAGTACGAATAATACACAATCGCCCATGTTTTCGTCGTTTTGTCGCGTAGGAACAACGCTCTGACGTACTGCAAAGCGACTACCCGTCTATGCAGAAGTCGGTTCCCTCATATCGTGCCCGTTCTTTCTTAAGGAGTAAACTTCTTAATCGTGACGAAATATTACGGACATGTCTATACAGTCGCGGAAAACGCTGACAAATATTTGGTTACGTGTAATCGAACCGAGGAATTTATATTGGTTTTACCGCGGTTGTCTTTATAACATCACAATTCATTTTCGTGATCGAATGGCGTGCGTTATTAAATCGCGTCTATTTCGTCTATAGGAAAATTCTTACACCGAACGGAAAGCTTTCCGAAAATTACGAATAACCGGTAAAGTCGTTGGTGTATTCGTTTCGAACATTTTCGTAGATTTTTAAATAGCGAACCGCAATTTTACACAAACATAATACATAATTATTGTACGACATTCGTCGATTATAAAAGCACTATTAAACGTTTTTCGAATACGGCGGTCTATCGTCGCCGCCTCCAAATCCGTCATAATAATACGATTTTTAAATCTCCGTCCACGTGTTCCACCACTGAGCCGACATGCGTAGCATTCGCCGCGGCTCGCTGTTTTTTTGCTTTATATTCAAGTTTTGAACATTTGTGACGAGTTTAGACCATACGGGGTTTAAACGGTATTTAAAAAACAATCGTTCGTAGTTACTGTCAGCGCGCCAAGTTCGGGTTTCGAAAAATTACAACAAGCGACAAAGTTTCGCTTAAATGTCGTACGAGCGACACGCGGTTTAGTTTATTTTTCTACGATTCTATGAGATCGGAACTCCATAAATAGCCCGGTCGCCCAATATACATATTAAAATGTCGTAACAATCACGGCTACGATACGTTAATCTGGAAACGCACTATCCTAATCACGTTTTCATTAATACTGTAATAAATTACGCCGATGTACTAACGTCGTTAAGGATCGCTTTTCGAGTACAACGGTTTATGATAAGTCATTATCGCTTCAGAATTCAAAATAAAAATACATCTCTGAAATTTCCGCCTACGTATTTAGGCGCTACTTAACCCAAATTGGGTCGACGTGCACGCCAAAATAACGGCTCGTTATGATTTTCGCTCGTATCATTTACCGTAAGCACGTCGGATCTCCGGGGACATTCGGCGGTCCCCTACAACCCACGGCCGCGATTGTCACGAATTTATCGTTTCGGGTTTTTTTTTGTTTTTGGGAACACGTGTCGTACGCGCGCACGCGTTGTCATCGTCCGTAATAAACGCTACGCGAGACATTGACGTACGATGGTAATCTGTGTTTGTCACCGCGATGACAACACGCTCTGTTTGTATATATATATGTATATGTATACGGTGTGTCCCGTAAGACACCACACATCATCAAACAAATTCTTTTTACGGCTTTTTCGACACGAATAATAATTATTCCATTTAATCCGACAAAACCAAGAACATTGCCGAATAATACGAAAATCATTCGAGCGTAAAATGTCAAATTCCAATTCGACGCGGATCGTTTTATGAGAACACGCGGAACTATTTAGTGAAGTTCCGCGGTCAAGTAGCTTGTCGTTTAAAATCAATACAACTTTTGAAATTCCGCGGTAGTTCATCAAAATTACTTTTCGAATTTCGACGATAGGTACACACACGTGATCTGTCTTTGTTTTATTTTTTACCGAAAGTCGATAATTCGTCTCGCGTCATCGATTTTTCATTCGACTACCTGAATCTATAAAGTTTTAAAATTCAGAACATTCGTTCACCACGACGATACTTTCGACGTTACGAGACTTGTGGGACACACTGTATCTACAGAACGGTTAGTTGGTTACGACTTTTTCCTGTCACAGTGCGTACTTTTCAAATATACAGAGTGAAACAAATCCGACCGACGGTCATTATATAACCGATCTATTCGTTATATTAATGAATGGTTCGCGAAAACCATTGGCTATGAACGAAAAACATACAGTTTTCGTTGATGACGGAGCAATTTTTGCAGAAATACTGCTCGTTGGAAACTTTTGAATACACGAAGTTGCGGAACGGATAATCAAATTCCGTATTTCTCCAATAGGTAAAGCTAACTAATGTTTTATAAACAGCTCTGCTGGGGGCGTATTCAGAATTTTTGTCAAAAAATAGAGGGACGTGAAAAAAGTATCCAAATCGTTAATTTTTAAGTTTTGTTAATTAACAAACGGCAACGCGTATTATATTTTAGATTCGAAACTAAGCGATTTTACAACAACGTGTTTTTTTTTTTTAATTTCGTCATTAAACACTTTTATTATATGGCTCGAGTCTCTATTTTTTTTTTACATGTAAAACTATTAAATGTGTTAGCAATAAAGATGTCTATAAATGTATATGCCAGAAACGCGGTATGCTTAAAACAGGAAACTAGTTTTTCGGAGAAAAAAAACGATACGCTCGAAATTCAATATAAAATCGACCGTATTTATTGTAGTTTTATCCCAAACTGGGTCGTTTTTGAGACGCTTAATTTTAAACTGACCCGGACCGGGTTCCGATATTTTAGGGTAAATTACGTGAGCAAACACCAAAACACAACCGTATTTTCAATAGAAGAAAATCCGAATGAAAAAAACCGAATAAAATATTTTCGACGTCGTATTCGTTATAATTAATTCGAAATAGTCATTATCGTCGTCAGCTATATCGCGGCGTTGACGATTTTCCGCATTCATTGCGAATGTCATACGTTAATTCAACTCCTATATAATAACTACAGCGGTAATGTATAATATTGTGTGGTAATGAAACGTACTTATTGTGTCGACGAATTTTTAATAATTTGCCAACGTCGCAATTAGTATACGTACGTATTAATAGGCATTCGAATTTTACGCGAAACGAAACCATACGCGTATAATATTAATAAGAATTATAATAATTTTAGAATATCGTAACGAGTACTGGACCAACGAGTCGATAAAAGCTACTAACGGAATTCAATTACAACTGCAGTACTGCGCTTTAAGTTATAAAATTGTCAAGACGTTAATATTGTTTAAATACGCGCGTAAATGTGTTCGTAATTAATCGGCCCATTCTTCTTCTGCGTATATAATTATGCGTGTATACTCGTCGTTAGTATGGAGCAATGATTCAATCGTTAGCTATTTTCGATAAACTATTTTGTTTTAATGTCGTTTCGTTACTAATAATGCATTAGGGAGAAACAAAATTCGAAATGAACTATTAAACAGTGTCGCGCCGATGAAACCATTAAAACGTACTAGAGGTTTGTCATAACTATTTGCCAAAGACGGGATAGTTGTTGACGAAAATTACTCGAGTTCAATTAAAAATACGCCCAACGGGCGGAAAAAATACCGACTATAGTTATATGGTTTTTTTACAAACATTTACTTAACTCGTTTAAGAAAAATTTATTTCGTCGATAGAATAATGAAGGGCAAGAATTTTAGGAAAATTTTCGGTTCTCTATAATGAAGCGGTTTTTGATTTTATAACACTCTATTAGAAAAAAAAATTATAACACGATCGAATGTTTTCAAATAGAAGTTTATCTGATCACCTTGCAATCTACAATATATAATTAATTGTCCCTCGCGTATTCCGATTTCAGACACTCTAAGCTAGTAATAATAACATATTTCCCGCAGCACGACACGCCCCTGAATAATATTGCCGGCTAATATTTCGATTCGTTTTTTATTATCACGAGTAAATATTTTTTATGAAATCAATATACGATTTTTAAAACTGTAAACATTTATTGAAATATATAAAATATTACTTGAGGTTCAACGTCTAATTTTTGTATCTATGGATAGTAATTTTTTGGGGTGGGGACCGTTTATTAGTTTTGTGGACAATTCGTAGCGGTACGTCACGAGTTTCAAGAAATAAAAGCGAAACCCGACGTCAATTTAGAGATACTATTGTATTCGCTGTACGAAAACAATAAAAGTACTGAAACAAGCTCGTTATTAATTTCGAATAATACTCCCGCGTTTTTAGCGTGTTACGCGTGCTCGTATCACTGAAAGTGAGTTTTTTAGCGACACATAAACTATACCTGTTTTCGTTAAAACAAATAAAGAACGGAAGTAAAAGTATTCAAATCATGAACAGACACAGAATGAAACGTGCAAATAATTTAAAAAACAAAAAAATTACGTTTCACAAGACACGCGGGTTAATGATAACGAAAACAGAAAATTACCCTTTATAATCCGTATAATAAAAATTGACGACAAATAGCCCCGAACGATTATTTTCCTAGGCATACTGTTCGTAGAACGCGGGACGTGTATTATAATAATATATAACGCGTCCGTCCGAGGTATGTACCGAGACGTTTACTGTCATTATTATTAAAACGGTCGCGCGGTACTATCGCCTATACCACGCACGATCGGTTCAATTTAGACCGTCCTTTCTTTATACGATTTCCCCTCGATCGTAACGTGCGGTGCATGTTATTGTTGAACAGCCGACCTTGCCAAACCTAATACCGCCATATGTCGCGCACACCGTTGCTACGAAAGTATTTCACGTAATACGCGTGTACATTAGGTACATCGCGTCACATCTTCGATGCCCTGAGGTCGTATCCAATAGGTTAAATATCCAGATCTACACGTATGCATGTGAATAGCTAATATAAATGTTCGCAAATTATATATATTTATATAAACGCGTTAAAAATTGTCAAAACAATTTCCAAAATCGTGGCGTTTGTTATTGATCGCAAGCAATTATCGACGTAATTGTCTCAGAAAAAAACCGAACGTTTATAAATAAATATAATACGAGGTATTTATTCGCGTCCGAGGAAATTATTACGTACATTGACATATTTTTGATTAAATCGTATTAGTTCGAGTAACCGGTAGAACGCGCAATTTATTCTAGTCGGACGCTTGGGTTTATTCGCACAAATGTTTTCGTCTTAATGTGTTTCATGCGATACTAGCCGGGTCTGAACAGACTTTGCCGGAGTGAATGTCATTACGAGTGTAGACGTCCTCTCGTTCGAACGTTTGTCGTTCCGGTACAATTTAATATATTATAACAACAAATTACCGGCGCGTAAATTATATTCCAAATTTTTAAGCGCGTATTCATTTTTTTGTCAACCGTTGAATCTTAATTGTAAATTATTGCCCGCAACGTTGCTACATTAATTTTTAATTACTACTCATATATATATATAACTATACTTCTTAGCTTTGTTCATAGTATAATACGCCTCGATAAGATGATGGGGACTATTGTTAGAAATTTGATGGTTTGACCTTATAATTTATTTAGTTTTTGTCGATTGTGAAAGGAACTTAAACGAGAAATATTTGAATTTAAAGTCACGATCAGATGACATGGAGATGTACTGTTTGAAGACGAGATTTCTGATGAACTCTTCAAAAGTTCGGGTTTCCAGTACAAAAGCGATGCTTATTTTGCACTAACGTCCGAAAATCGAACTCATTCGAGATAGTCAAAATGCACGTCGAATTTATTTTATATTTAGATGGAAACATTTGGGCATGGACGGGAAACAATTCGCGTACAAATGATCGTCTAACCGCGGGAACGTTGGCATAACTAGGGAGTGAGAGCACCGTAACCCTCCTAAAGCGAATTTCAGTCCTTTTATTTTTGTCCTTGTTATTTTCGTGTAAAAATATTACGACGTATTCAAACGAAAATATATTTTCGTTTCGTCGTATTTTCGATTCTGTTCGCTTATTAAATGCGAATAATTTTTTTTCGCGTTATCTTGATCATCTCAACGATAACGATACTTTTAAAACGTACTGTTTAAAGTTATTTTATATGAGGGATGTAGTCCCCCTACCCTATCCCGGGAATTTAGGACTTTGTGCCAATTTTCGGAAGGCAACTACATAGATTTCGTCCGGACTATACGTATATATATATGTACGACACCGTACCAATTTTATCGGATTTTTTCGCCTTTGAACTGCGGTTTATGTTATTGACTGCATAGTATAAAAGTAAAACGAAAGTCGTAAGCCGACTGTTGACCGAGTTGACCGTGAATACTATCCGCAATACACCTCGTGACTTGTGAAAAAACCAAAAGGGAAAAACGGTTGTCGTAGAGAAGCAATAATATCGAATAAAGTACGAGGAGAAAATGGTAGTGGGTATTTTCGCGAATCGTTAGTTGCTCCTCCGGATGCGACTAATTGGCCAAAACCGGCGGTTGTGACACGTGACCAAATTAAACCCGAAGTAATAAAATTATAATGCCACATTAGCAAACACCGCATTCTACGTGGGATATCGCCGCACACAATGATATTTACATTTTCATTATTGTTCTTCAAAAACTGTTCACGCTCAATTATTTCCATTGAATTTATGGTTACGCGTGTGTCTATATTTTATATATAACGATTTTGATAATATATAAATATATAATATATAAATACGTGTATCATTATTATTTGACGCGTCCGTAGATATATACGTTTATAGTACACACCGTGTCTAATGTGATAGTATGTTTTTCATAAAACAAACGTATATTTACTGATAACAATATCTTTACCGGCCTACAGCCAATAGACAATAAACATTTAGCCTCATTATTCCTGTTCGTGCAATATGAAAGTGAGCAGTATAGTAGTTTGGCTTCATTTTTTCAGTCAATTTCTATATAATATATATAATAAAAAATTTTTTCGACTTTTTAAGCACGTTAATATTATTGGTTTAGTAGTGTCTGGTTATGCAAGAATTAATAATATCAATACAAATATAAATATATGTATTACACATGTATATATATATAAATATTGATTTTTCCATATAAATCGACATAATTGCTATGTTTTCAATATAAAAAATGAAAAACAACTAAAACGTTAGTTTCATATCATTTTTAATGGAAATAATGTCGTATTAGTTATCTCTGTTTAAAATATAGTCGTAATGATTTTAATACGTTTTTTATTAATTTCATTATACATTTGAATAGAGTATAAAAAAAACAATTATACAGTCTCTTTTATTTATTTCATCAAACAGTTGATTTAATTTAATTTTGTGATATATATATATATGCGTTATAACTATATATGTATATATAGTTGAAATGAAATCCGTTGAAAAAAAAGTTATTAAAAATAATTACGTTTGGATTTATGTTAGCAAATAAATGCAAATACAATAAAAATAATTTTAATTACGTTAGTTATATAATAAATATTTTTAAAACAAAATATACTTATATTTTTTATACCTATTTAAAGTTACTAATATTTTATTTATATGGGTTTTCATTAAATTTTAATATCATTATCGATTATAATTATATATTATTTATTACTCCGAGTATAAAATATTAATGATTTACGTATATTAATATTTGATTTGATTAAATTGTTTATACATTTTGGTCAATATGTATTTTATTCTGGAATAAAACACACAGTATTTAATACGTTTTTCACAGTTCATACAATAATTATGAAAATTGAATTTTACAGTAATCTTTTATTTTGATGTATATATATATATAGGTTTGTCGCTTATAAGAATATCGAATTCAAAGAAATTCTCCCGTTATTTTATATAAATTAATCTTGGAAAATTTCCGGAATATCTTGTATAATGTAATAAACCAATAACTATAAGTTTTATAATTTATGGCTATTGACGTATAATAATTAATATTAAAATTATTTTTAAAAAAATGAAACATCAAATTGATTACACTCGATTTAATTATATAAAGTGTTGATTTTTAAGCTTTCATATTTCATTTACATTTCATTAAATCAGAGTCGTTTAAAGTTATAATGTTATTAATAGAGATGCCAAATATTTTAATAAATAAGGTTCATTTTTATGTCTTCTTACCTTTTCATTAATTACGAACATTTTAAATAATTAAATAAATATAAATAAAACTTCACTATATATATATTATATAAATACTTAAATATTATAATAAATTAATTGAATTTTTATGTTCAAAATTACAATTTACGACGATTTTTTTATAATTATTCTCAATAAACGCACCACTGGTATTACGTAATAATATTTCTTTAGTTAACAACTTGAATATTTTACGTATATTTTTAATTAATCTTTATGCTTGATAAAATATATATATATATATATATTAAGACTTTTGTACGATGTTTTCGATTCAGTAGTTTGTTTGTATGATAACTATTTTTTCACCAAGGTTTTTTTTTCGTAACCCGGCTATAGTTTTTGCTCCAATAAACTTCACACGATGAAAATTCGAATTTCGTGATTTACGACTGTAGTAAAACTTTTGTCTTTTATTATTAAAAATCTGCCTTTTGGATTACTACGTTCGAGGTTGATAATGTTTTTTTTTATTCAAAAACAACGTTCTCCGGCCCAATTATTAATAATAAACTTGTTTTCAAATTGTCCAAATTGCCTGATGTGATATTGTCCGTAGATAATTGTGGACGACCATATAAATCACTAAAATGAAACATCGGTACGTCTTTAACGGGAACGATATAAAAAATAAGGGAAAGCTGTCGGGAAAAGTATTATACGGAAAACTTAATTTCGCGGAAAACACTATTCAAGAACATAGAATTACGATACGTAATTTTCTGAAGGGATAATGCATCATGAGTACGCGTGACGTAGGAGAAGGTTATTCGGAAAAAATATTTTCCGAAACGTAGATTAAAAATTGTACGCGGGAAAATACGTTTCCGGGACGGAAATTTTCGGAAATGTCGCGTTTTCTCGCGTGATTGTATACGAGTATATAAAATCTAGGTCCCGTGTGATACATTCGCCGTGACATTTAATAATTTTGGCGTCGATTCGTTCTCCTACGACGCTACGAACAAACGTATTGCTAGTAGATATTCACCCGAGGAAAACGTTGTGTTCTTAAACGATTGTTGCCCGAGTCCCCCGGTAATCCGCGTAAAAGAATATATTTTTATTCGATGTAATTGAAACGCGTAAATGATAAATACGAATAACGTAACGCGCTACAAGGTTTTCGAATAATTATTTTCCACGTAACAATACGGCTCTGATATTGACGCGTTTTGTTAAAGTCGTATTGTTCGAATCGCGGATTAGTGTTCAAACATTCGAAGCGAATACGTTACGTCGGAAATACAACGTTGTTGTCGTTCGGTTGTATTATACTTCGTAATAGCAATCACGAGTTACGTATTTTATGATAAATAAAAATAGCCGACGTGGGTCATATTTGCGTTTGTTAATTAAACGACGAAAGTTTACGTTTAAATAGAAATTATGTACGAGGAGAATTCGTTTTCGACGACATTTTCCGAGTATTTAAAGAAAATTATTTTCACCTTAGAACGTTTTTCTAATTAAAACGCAAACGCTGCGGGCCTTTTCCGTTTATACTTTGAATTTAAAAGAGAACTTTTCATTTTTAATTTTGATTTATCGTTCTTTTAAATCAACGGATCATAATTTTTCATTATGAATAAAAAATATAACGGACCTATGCGTAATGTTTTCTCGTTTTTCTTCCGAATTATAATTAAAATTTTTATTCGGTGTTTTTCGTAACGTTTTCTGGAACATCGAATTATTATATTTGGATGATGTCTTTTTTTATATATACGCTTTGACCGGTTAGTTCCTAAATTTTTTATTCGAAATATCGTTTTCACTCGCCAACACTCTTAACGCGTTTCTGAGACACGCGTATGACACCTTATTCGATATTTTCTACAATCACCACGAATAAAAGCCACCGGTCTCCGCGATCGTTTCGAATACGCGCACACGTCGTGTTCGTACCGCTTACAATTACTTTATCGAACCAGTACGAGCTCTCGTAATATTTGTTGCCCGAACATTGCGTTAGTTCGCCGTCTGACGAACGATAAAATATATTCCGGGCACACGGACGACGATGATTGACAACGTGCGTAATAATACCGCGGCGGGCGAACAATTCGAGCGCGCGTAGCTCCGATTTAAAAACAACCGGCTCGTGTCGTCGGACAAGACGGCCAAAACTCGGCGACGTATCGACTTCGCGCGGTATTAATAATAAACGGTGTGGCGTTCGCAGGCAGCGACGAGGAAGACTCGAAGCTGGCCATCGACGCGTCGTACGGGGACAATGTCGTTCGGCCCGGAAACGCTCAACGGACGGTGGCGGTGACGGCGGCGGCGACGGTGGCGGATATGCCGGTGGTCAGCCGGCTGGAGGTGAGCAAGACCAAGGTGAAGCGGAAACGGCGTAAGTCGTGGACCGGCCCGGTGAGCTGGCAGTGTCCGGGACACGGGAGCCCGAGCCGGAAGGGTCACAGCCTCGACCAGGGTTACGAGACCCATCAGGACTTCGCCGAGCCCAGACACCTCCAACTGCACCATCACGCCGCGTTGTTGTTCCGGTCGTACAGCAACAACAACGACGGTGAAGACGCCGGCGCCACCGCGGCCGACGGTACCGGTGGTTTGCCCGGCGCCCGGCAATTTCGCACGCCGTCCGTCGTGGTCAGCGACCATTCCGAGGACCCCGTGTCGTTCTCGTCCATGTTCACGCTGGACGATCTGGAGGAGTTCGAGCCCCGGCCCGACTGCGGGTTCAACGATTCGTCGTCCGACTGTAGCGCGGCGAGCACGTGGAGCGCCGCCGGCAGCGTGATCAGCGTGCTGGACGCCGACTATTCGCTACACACGGCCGAACCCGAGATTTCCGGATGCAGCACGTGCGGCAGCGCGTTCAGCGGCGAGGACGACGAAGACCCGGCGTTCCGGCAGTCCAAACTCAAGCCAAAGGTCAGTGTCACGCGTTATCATACGCGTACCGGTTATAATAATAATAAGGTTATTCGTTGTAGTATACGACCTTGGGTAGATTTAGCGTTCGTGTGTACGCCCGTGTGTGTGTGTGTGTGTGTGTGTGTGTGTGTGTGTGTGTGTGTGCATGCGTGTGTAGTCCACCCCCACCCATCCGTAGCTGTGTTCCGTCGTAACCGATGGTTATTTTTTTCACGGCCGATGTACGTCCGAAAAAAAAACATATAGCGCTCCTAAACGTGTATCCGCTACACGTAATGCCTACTACCAATTAGGAAATGTGACGTATGGCCGTTAAATGTGCGGCACCAACGTTCGATAGCGAAACCTATACGTCCGAAGTGAAAAGACGATTTGGATAGCGTGTCCCGTCTTGCTACCTCATCGATCGCCCGCCTTGGCACAACGCGATATTTGTTATCTATTCTAGCGAACGAAAAAATGGCTACGGTAAAAAGTGGATTTCCGACCCGGAAGGGATATAAGAAAAATCGACGGGGGCGCATAAAGGACGTACGTATTTAAAAAAATATATATCGACGCCCGGGAAATGTCGCGTGGATCCGTAGAGATTACTTTGAAGAAGGGGATCGACGTAATATTTTTAGGTTTTATTAAAAACTATTTTTAAAACGAAAATTCCCGTTAGTTTTTGGCTTCGCCTTAACGGCTAGTCGCGCGTTCCGGAAATATCTAATACTAGGATAATCTAAGATCGCGGGTTTTACGAAAAATAAAATTTCGTTGACCGCGTACACGTCATCCGATAAAGCGTATGACGCTGACGATCGAATTCAGAGTGTATTTATCTGTAATGTAGGGCAGGCTATTTGTACATATACCTCCCGAACGTTACAATTGTTCGTACGGTTTGTTTTATTTTTTTTCGTAAGAGTAACGTCGTACTCGTGATAGTGATTTTCTGAACGACGTTTGTCTCGACAATTACATTTTCGTCAAACCGAGTTCTATTACGGCCGTGCGTATACGTACGTGTATAGTACGCGCACGTTAAAAACCATAAAATCCGATCGAGCGTACAAAAATAATTTTATTTATATAAATATATTACTATCACGCCGAGAAGTTATATACTTATTGCGCGTATATTATACGCGGTTGTTCGGTTTTGAATTGTACGTTTACGTAACGCTAGTGCGCGTACGATTAGTGTTATTGTGAAAACGAAAAACGGAAATTCGCTCGTTGTTAGACACGGCACGTATAAACGTAATATGATATATACTAAGCGTGCTCGACCGGTTGTCTATGGACTCCGCGAAATAGTGACGACGAATTAAAAATGATAATTATTCGACGGCGGGTCGTCGATTGTAGTAATTTATAACGGAAAAATACTATACGTATAAACATTTCGCGCGCGGACTTCGCCGCGGCGTATGTTTCCGATTGCGAACGACAGAATTTCCTAGAAAATGAAACAATATACTAATCAAAAATTACAATCGTTCGTATTTGACGGTTCCGTATAGTGGCCTATACGTATATTACGTTTATCTCGAACGGGGTCTATTAATTCAAAAAACAGGTTAAGAACCCCTGTGATTTACGCTCCGATTTTTATTGGACAAGGCGCGAGCTTACGTACAACACAAATACGAATCATGAAGTGCCGATATACGTAACCCGAAACGTATCGCCCGAGTGGCTTTTAGAAAATATGTGCCCGGTACGCCTATTGTTCTCGCGCCGCAAATGTAAACCCACTTGATTAACGCTCGTGAATATAGAATATTTATTATATCGGCCACAATACGCAATAAGCTAATATTGGAAAATTAATCGACGTTCGGATGTCGTGTATAACGATTTATATAGGCAGACGTATCACCCCAAATATCGTTATTTTTAAATACGTTTCGAGAGTGGTCGAAAACGGCATAAGCACGTTAAGAATACTGTAATACACGAGTGTACGTCTGACGTTATCTCAGACCCGTCGTTATTAATATACAAACGTACACGAATTTCGATAGAGAGAAATCGCGTGTTTTTAAAACAATTTCGCCTTTTCCTGTTCTGTTATTACGGTCAAGTTATATATGTCTAGACATACGCGTTAACTAAGCCACTTTGAATTATCGAGGCGCGTAGAAAAAAATTACTTTTCTTAAATCGACACCGCGGTACGCCGGCGTATGTGATACATCCACGTAAGTGAAACTGTACTTTTCGTAAACTGGATTGTGTCGGGATTTTGAAATTCGTCCGCGTTGGGAAATTCGACGAAACCAGTTCACGAAAGGAATGTACACAATTCGTCGTTAAATAATTTCCTTCGTAATCCGAATGACTTTTTACGAACGTTTTTTTGTCCATATTTTTTTTTGGTCGTATCGAATTATATATTTAATTAAAGTCATATTCGTAATCATACGGAAAATAAACGAATCTACGAGTTCTAAACGCGTTTAATATTAGTTATCCATTTTCCCTTTAATTGTTTTTTCGCGGCTTATATTTTTTAACTTTCGTATTTTAGCTAGGCGTCGAATTACGAAAACTGTATTTATTGGTTGTAACGATGAACGACGGTATCTGTGGCTCGCCAACACCAATATGTCCCAACATTAACGTTATCCAACGTTAATTACTCGGGCGCGTACAAATGGCACTTATAGTACAGTAGTTTGTAACCAATACGGAGTACGCCGCGAATCAAACGTACGAAAATAAACTGTATTTGGCCGAAAACTTATTTACGTAAATTATTTGAATTTAAACGATTACCGAGTAGGCGTGTATTCCGTCCGATCAAAATAGTATTCAATAATATACGAGCGTATTTAATTATTAAAACCGCGTCACGGGCAAAAATATACGGGCGATGCGTTAACGAACTATATAATTTAGTACGGTTCAATAACGTCGACAGGGTTCAAATGAATCGACCCGGTCGAAAAATACGTTCCGAAATAAAAACGCGCGATTTGAACTAGTCACGAGAACGCTACGGCGATTTATCCGAATAAATAAAGTATATTTTGTTCGGGAATATTCGTGAGCGCAGTTATAATAATAACCGTACGCGCAAAACCAATATTTTCGGGTTCAGTCCGTCCCGATAATGACGAGACGGTGGATCGTACGACGTTCAGGAGATCAAAACGTCCGTTTCGAAGAAACGCTTTTGTGTAGTTTTAGCCGTCGCTAACTTCTAGTCTTCTCGCGTACAGTAACGGCCGTCGAAATCAAAACCAATTACTAGCGCGTTTATTATTATGTCCAATCCGTCGTTACGCACGTGTTGCACCATCGACGACGTATTATTATTGGTATCGTCGTATACATATATATGTACGTATATTTAGTTAATTGATCGAACGTCGACGGTTGACGATTTATTATTATTTGTCCTCGCGTTCGTAGGCGGGACGAGGGTTAGACAATATACGATATTACGACGAAGTCGAAGAACGCGCTATGTTAATTTCGTTTAATTGAAACAATAAGCGCGTACGTACGTACGTACAAATGACGTAATCGATTTCGTGCTGTTGTGTTCTGTGTGAATGACGAGAGCGTATAATATAAGCGTGTGCTCGTACGTATATATATATATACTTCTATATATATATACAGTGATAATTTTTAGTTATAAGAGATTCGCAATTAAAACCGTTTTTATTGATATAATGTTTTTTTTTTTATGTTCTTTATCGTCAGAGTAATTTGACCCGTGACGTTGGTGTAAAAGTAAACACTCGAAACGACTAATAACGCCGCGGTTGTTATTGTTTTTTACGAATAGGTTTCATTTCATCGTTCGAACGTTAAAAATGTATTTTATACGTTTATACACGCGCGCGTGCGTTTCGTTTAACACCCGAAATCAATTATGACTAGAATTCGCCAGCCCGAAAACTAGTTAAAGGTGCGTGTTGTCCGTAAGATCGCATTTTTACCCACGCGATATCACGCGAGCAAATTCTAGTTTTATTTTTTGTCAATTTTCGGTTATTTATAATTAGTATGTTACGTGAACGATTCTTTCTCGTTATACGGATATTTTTTTTTAGAAAACGTAATCGCGAATAATACATAATTTACGTACCCGAATAACGTTCGTCGCGGGTATTGCGTTACCGATGGAACATTTTTAAAAATTGTTTAAGCACGTTTTTATTAAAACACATTTCTAGCTCCATTATATTCGTAAACAAAAATTAAAATAGCCGGACATGTTTATAAAAAAAAAAAACAAAAAAAAAACGTGTATACTATACACGTACTAACAATTTCCAAAAAAATTAGCGATAATTACGAGGTCGATCGTGCGTATATAATGTGTAAACTGGTTTTTAAAATTTTTTAAAAACTCCGGATATATAAAATATAAGTATATATTATATATATAATATTTATATAACTATAAGTAAAAACTATGAGCTACCTAGTAAAAACACGTTCTTAGGAACATATTATTCGTCGTGTATTTGAAATTGTTCGCGTTTAATAAACGAATGACGGACACTAATTACGAAAATTAATTATCGTATCAAAAGTACGTCTCCGTGAGATTTTTGTGATCTAAATATCGACTTACGATCAATTTTAAAATAAAATTAATTCGTCGAATTTATATTGTTAAGCGATATCGATTGTTTTTCAAACGTTTTGTTTGATTTCGAATTTACGAATCAATAGAAATATTACGAATATGCCGATTTATTAATCGTTAACGAATATCGTACGGGAACTATTTTGACCGTCAATTCCGTACCACGAAACAATTTTACGTGTTATATATATTTTGTTCGAAATACTCTTACGCGAAAACGTGAGCTATTAAACAAATAATAATAATTGTGATTTTCTTTTCGTATTCCCTTTGCGATTTACTAAAATGTATTTTTATCGACCTCCCGATGTGTTTGCATAGGTATTCAACAGTGATAAATAATTTTAAACAAACATTATATAGTAAATGGTATTTATTTTTTATATTCATATTATACGACGGAATGCTTCAGATTGATATCATTCTCGAGTCTATTTCAAGGAGTCGTATTTTAATTATTTTTATCAGGTCTCTAGTTATTTTTGTTCGTAAGTTATTATTTATTTTCGTTTAATAGTTTTTTTTTAGAAAATCGCGATCGATCCGCGACAATATTTTAAATACGTTTTTCCGAAACTCTCTTTCCGATTCTCTTAATACGTCACCGTAAACGTATTTGATCTAATAAAATAGCGACAACCAAGGTGGGGTACCACCGATATAGGTTACACGAATTTTCAGTATTAAATGTATTACGTCACGACATACGCGTTGAAATCAACCGTTCGGGGTTAGCAATATAATTTTTTAGGACGCGACACGGCGTAGCAAATTTAATTTACAAATGGCGAAAATACGCGTAAATCGGTCTAATTTCGAACATTATATTCTTTATTCGAGCCAATTGTACTATTGCAATTACCCACACGCCGCGTGCGCTTATATGTATGAATAGAGAAAATTAACGGCATCACTAAGATGTATGTACATTTTTATATTTATTACGTAGCTGTAATAAATACGTCGTGTATTTTAATTTTATCGTAACGTGTACATCAGCTAATTGGTTTTTATATTGTTTTCACTGTTCCGTTCGGAACGATATCGATTATACATTCGCGACGGAACGTTCGCGTTGGACTTTTAACCGGCGCAACAACTCGTATACGGCCGTACGTTTCGAAATTAATTTTTAATCGTCGTTTTACGATTTGTATTAGACGTAACGTTATTCGTCATTTACGACGTGTTATTCGAGTTTCCAACAGCGGCGAACGCGTAGGTGTATTTTAAGCGCGGTTTTTACTTCGACGGTACGTACGCGTGTGAAGGAATCACCAGAATGTCGGCGCGAATCCAGTTGATCGCCAATACCACACTCTTCCTCTCTCGGCTCGCCGCGATTATTTACGAAATTCTCGGTGTTAACGTTTTATTATTTTTTCGCGAGTTCCTCTCGAATTATTGCGGATCGTACAGAAATAATACGTAAGATTTTTTTACCGTCAATTATTCGTAACACGTTTTCGTTTCGTAATTTATATTAATTTATAACGGGCGGCATTATACCGCCGTGTCTAAATCGTTATTCTATAAATTACGCCGGTATTATATTACATTTTTCATTTCGACTATTTGTGACGAGTCGTTGGTGATACTAGTAAAACACGTCAATGCATGTTGAATACACGTCGACGATCGAACTAATAGCGTTTTTTATACATTTATTGTTTAGAACGACCGGTTGTACAGATTATCTAGAATTATAAATTCCATGAAAAAATAACGTCGGGATATTTACCCGCGAAAACGTCGCCGGCGAATTATGGAGCCCATTCCCATCCACCACGCCAGTAAAACGTACAACCGGGTAATTATTTCACCGCCCGAAGAATATTCACGAAACTGCACAAGCCGTGACGAAATATTACGTCACGACGAAAAGCACTTTCCGTGCGAGGCACCGGCTAAGTAAAATAAAAAAAAAGTTCTAAATGATTTAATAAAATTTTAATACCGGCTCGATCAAATGTCCCGAAAAACGCGGCGCGTGCTATTTCGAACGTATTGTTAAATCGGCGAAGTTACGGCGAACGAATTTACTATTGGCCCGGCGACCGCAACGAGTGCCTGATACTTTTTAATGGAGCCCATTTACCATCCTACCGCGCGGTATGTGACGTGTCAATAACGCGAACTATTTGGCCGATTATTATCGCGTTGTCGTGCACGTCGAGACGGGTAAATTTCTTCGCCGTTTCTTGGCGAATTAAACGCGATTTTGGACGCGTCCTTGCGCGACATTTCATTATGACACGTACTTACTGGACGTATATTGTGGCGTTTAGAACTTGGTTTTTTTTTAACGGGGGTTTTTTACCCGGAGTTTACGAAGCGCTTTTTTTTGTTTTCGATTATTTCTACGTTTCACAACGCCATTGTCGTCACGTACTTAGACGAGTTTCGTCAACATCGATATCGTTCGTTGTATAAATTTATTTCGTTTGAGATTGCGTAATGTACGAATGTACGATCATTAAAGAAATTATGTTACCACGAGTGGTTAATAAGAACGCGAAATTATTATTTGTTCGGCGACGAAGTAATAGCGTAGTAATATTGCCGTAGGTACTTGTCTCGAAATATTTGTTACTGACGTTGGTAGTATAGTAGTTTAAATAAAAACCGTTTAATTTTAACGTTATTAATCCCTAAGACGATAAAAGATTACGTGTCCCAACTTGGTATAAATATTTCGTCGCACAAAATACGCGATTTTTCGAATTCGTTTCGTTTTTCTTCTACCAATATTTTCGCTATATTTGACTTATTTATTAAAAGAATCAGTACTTTTTGCCCCGAGGAAATGATAGAAATTACAATTTTCCGAATAACGTACTTAATGAATTTTTTACAAAAACGTAATATTCTAGTTTGTATAGAGCGCATAAAAAATCGGTCTTGTCGGAGTTTTAGTTGTACGTATAATCTATATAAGTGGAAAACGTTCGACACACGAATACTTCGTAAACTATTTTTACATAACTATTCTTTACACAGTTAAGTGTATTGATTTATTATCCGCGTAAGTGGATCGCGGAAAATATTACGTAGGTGTGCTCGCGTAACCGTCGTAAATAAATAAACGTTAATTTCGCCTTTTTTCTTTTTTAATTGTATAAAAACGTTACCGCAAAAACGTATTATCACGCGATAAAAAAATGTATCGTACGAACAATCGTAGTCTCAAGGTTGAATATTATATAATTCGATCGACGATAATGAAGGAGTATAATGTTTCGGTATTCGTTCCGGATTTATAAGACGTATTTAGTACGTAGACGTTATTTCGACGAGACAGGCAATATATTCGGACGAATAATAACTAATTTACCGAAGGAGACAACGCGCGTACTTGAAAAAATTATTCCGTAAATCGCGGGCGCATAAAGGTGCGGTGAATTGTACATTTCGTGGCGTTATTTAATCATCGAATTGTCGTTGTATTTTAAACGGTTCGGATTATTATTAAATTGAACGAATCGCGTACTAATAACGGCGAGTACATCAACGCGTTACGGTTTCGTAAAAAAAAAAAATGTAAAATATTATATTATATTAGTGTATTCAGCTGCGACCCGTACTATATAGGCGGAAAACCCACGCGTTTTTAAATACCGCGTTAACCTATTATACGCTTATATGTATTTAATATTTTTAGTCGTCGTACGAAAATTATAGCGAACAAAAAAATCGCCGTCGTGTAAAATATCGAGTTATTTTCCAACTACGTTCAATGTTCGCTACTACGACGCTTTCGTTATTTCAATTCGCACGGGGCTAGGTTAGAAACAATTTTGTGACGTCGCGTTCACCGTTATTATTTTTGAAAAGGAAAAAATTTTCGGTATACAAGTACACGTATAAATATATCAGCGTGAGTATAAATTTTTTTTTTGTATTTTAACGTTGTTTTTGTCCAAATTACTTGTAAAACTATACGCGCGTAATTAATGTATAAAAACAAAAGTATTTTCGTTAAACTCCCCCCCCAAAAAAAAAAATACAATACACGAACCGTAGCCACGAATTAAACGACAAACACGCAATACACGGTACGTACGATTTTCTTAGTTTTTCAAAATCCGTTTTCGGATCTGGAACATATTCCGTGGCGCGTAATACGATAATTAGACGCCATACGTGACACCGACAGAAAACGTTTATTTCGAAGGGAAAATGACAATGTGCGAACGCCGTAAAAAACTGTACAGATTATACCGGCGGTATACGTCTCTCGTTATTCGGCGACTTGTTTATAACCGGCGAACAGTTAAATATGTGCCTATGCGTCGAAATTACGTGCGCGTGGCTCATTGGGCCGCGGACACTCGAAACGTATCGAGACGGAAGAAACGTGCGTACGAAAACGCGTCGTTTTCTAAAACGGTGGCCTCCTACAAATTATGCGCGCTTGTCTTCTCGTGAATTATCGTGGTCGCGGCACGGACGTCGAACGCAACGTCGGTGTTGTGTGCGTGCGTGTGTACGCGTGTACGTACAAATACGAATTGCCGTCCGTGCATAAACGGCATACGACGCCGAACGACGGCGGTAACGTAATCGCGATAAACGTTTAATACGGATTCGTTCGGGTTCGCGTGAAAAAAATTCGAAAAAACTGCGTACTAAATAGTTACGATTGAGCCAAGTTCGAAACCTTGTTTTTAAAGAATATTCGAGAAATAGAGACGACGGGAAAAAAATTGAATATAGAAACACGCGAAGGACAATGCCCGTATAGTAATCGCGCAAAGCTCGAACAATGAAAAAAACTAGCCAACTGAAAACTAGTTTTTTTTTTCCAACCAAACAGTAATTGTTTTTTATCGGCGGCGTACGTACGTCTGTGTACTACATACGCGCGCGTAATTTATACATTTATACGTGACGCGATGTTCGGTTGACCCACAGAAACGTATTAATCGTCGTTCGCGACGCCGGCGATACGTAATAGTAATCTGATTATCTCGTGCGGTCGATATTCCGGGAATTTTAACGCGAAAATCTTTGGCGTCGTAAAAAGTAGGCTAACTAATATATATATATATATATATATATGTATAGTTGTGTACATAAATGCACGCGTCTGGCGTTAAAAATTCTCCTCGAGAATAGACGAAAAACTGCGCCGAACCATCTAAAACGAGTTGCGGTAGGTTGGCCGACATATAATGAAAACTTGTCCGTCCTAAGCCGGCGATCTTAAACGCAAATTACCGACGTTTATACCTTCTTTTTATTTATTTTCTTTACGTTATATATCTCGCGATTTAACCATGAAAAAAAAATATCTTAAGTATGTCCTCCTCCGTATAATCCGCGTGAATTCGTTAATTTGACGAAGTTCGCGATAAGTTTTTTGCACATTTCTTCGTCTGTTTCGATAAAAGGCATGCCGAAGTTTCACAATGCTTCTGGTTTGTTTACGTAAACAAATTGATCTCGCTAAAACTCATTCGACGAATTATCCCCGTTTAAAATGTTTTTAAGATGTTTTTTCGCGGACGAAAAAATGTCGCGTATCTTTTTTTTATTCGTCTAACCGATATTTATTAACGTTGTTTTGTTTTCGGTTACCCAAAAGGTAACGGACATCTTTGTACGAAACACGTTTTTACTGTGGGCTACTTTGAAAGGGTTCGTTGTCCGTATGTTTAAAACCACTGGTTGAAACGCTACCTGTTGAATAATTACAATAATGTTATATTAGTTACCTACCGTAAGTAGCGATAAAAAAATTGTCGATCGTCGTCTTACAATAATGTATAGACTATAACGGTGCGGTAACGGTACAATACCGGCCTGGACGACAGTAGGTTAGTGAACGTTCGTCCAAAGTTCTGATTTTATAAACGACGGCGTTTGATACATTTAAGGGAATCTAAAACGGTTTTCGTACCGTTTCCGACCTAAAAGCTGGATGAAAATGCGATCGTTTGAAATGTGCAAAATTTTAATTGTGAAAAATAGATACGAATTCGTTAGTCTGATTTTTAGGTTATTGCCTAATTTACACAATTCAATCTGTAATTACAAAACGACACTAATTTTTAAATTTTTCGTCATTTGGTCTGGCATTCTCGGGAAAAAAACGGAATATTTAATAAAAAAATCTACTCCCACAGCCTACAAAATTGATTCAAACGAATTAACAAAATCTACTCCGTGAGCGTGCAAAGATTTCAAAATTCAGCGCTCAGAAAATTCGTTTAAAAGAAGAATTAGTTCTTGTCCTCTTTGTGTAAAAACAAATTATAAGTTCCGTTCCTGATCCATATTTGGAGATACGAACTAATCATTTTATAATAAAAGACAGTTAAACGTTATTTACTTATTCTTTTTTTTTAATTTGACGCCTAGTAAATACTAATTTTGCGCATTTTAAACGGGTTTACAAACGAAATTCCGTTTCCTACGTTCGCGTTCATTTTTTCGTGCGTCTTTAAAATCACAATTAAGAGTCTTTTCGTAAGGCCAGTGAACGGAAACGTAATCGCAATTATGTAAAAGTGGTAAAGTTAGATGACCAATAAGTAATACAATAATTTAAGTAAAACGTTTTCCGTACTTCGCCGTATTTAATAATGGAGAGACGAATGAAAAGATTCGCGTTCCTTTTAAAAATATACGTGAGTCTCTAATTATGTTCCTTCGTGCAAAATTAGAATCTCGTTCCCCGGTACGTTCCGAATAATTGAACCGAATCAACTGAACGAATACTTATGAACGCGTTCCTCGCAAGCGCTGATAATAATTCATCGATACGTTTTAATGAGCGTGCTTGCCCGAACTGAAAAAGCGTTAGCACTAATTCGATTTTTCGATGAAAATTCGTTCGCGTTTTCAAAGTAAAAGACGAAACAAGTTATGCCGAAGGAAAAATAAATTTATTTACCGAATCTGCTGAGAGCCAGGCGAATCGATTGGCGCAGTCGAGTCCCCGAGGTGCCCGATTCAATTTTATGAGATGAATCACCCTTAACTTTACTTCAATATAATCCAATACCAATATTGAAGAATTTAGAGAAATGTTTACACAAACAAACGTATACATATATAAAGAAAAAACAACGATAAAACGAAAACTTATTTAGTCTGCACTATAAATACACCTATGTACGTATTATAGTTACATACATAAAATGTAGGATATTGTGAGGGAACGAATACGGTTGTGGACCGAATAAATATGAGCCGATTAATGTCTATTTATATACATAACTGAACCAAACTTGATACAATAATCTAAGAATTAAAAAACCTATTATCAATGCTTGGTATACGAACTGTATAATCCGTTATACTGCGCTAAATATTATTTTATCGCCATATTTTTGGTCTCAGGGCGGTTCTTAATAAAATGTTCGTAAATTTGACGACCTGCGATTTATTATGTGACCATTATGTACCTTCTATTTTTATTACGGAATAATAAGCATAATGCTTAATACACGCACAAACATGTTCAACTGGAAGAATTGTAACAAAAATTTGAGCGTAAATCGGTTTCTTGATAAAATAAACGCCAAGAAGAGTCTCTAAATAATTGTCATCCACTAGTTCGTCTAATGTTGAGAAACAAAAGTCTTCAAACTATATCCATTCATGTAGGTACGTAAATAGATAAATATACATATTTGTATATGTATATTTATCGACGATAATTCATAAATAATAATAAGAAAGGCGTCGTATTAATACGGCATAACGCGAACCAGTTTATATTTTTTTATTAATTTTACGGTCATTGTCATTTCGTCGAGAATGTTTATTTTATGGATAGGTGAAAATATATTTTCCCTAATCGGTAATATACTGGGAAATTTGAAATTTTTTTTTATCGCTACGCTTGAAAAAAGTCTATTATTTTTCCTACATCGTCGTTGTAATTGTTCGAATAAAATCCGTTTGCCTACCATTACGCGTAAATTATATACTTTCTAATCCGAATTCGGTTAACTTCAAACCTACTGCTTAGAGTAAAATTATGATCGTAAAATATTATTACAAACGAGTAAAACGAAAATGATACTTTCCAATTCGTAATTCCGAATCGACAATTCGTTTTCGAAGTCGAGTTAATGAAAACGTCCAAAACGCGTTTAGAACAATTTGAACGTGAAATTTTATTATTTAAGGTATAAATCGATTAATCAATGACGATTGAGTTTGAAAACCGTAAGTCGTTTAATATTAAATTCTAATTAAAGCGACAAATATATCGTGGATTTCCGTAGTTAAATGTTGTTTTTGGCATTGCGATCGAGTTACGATCGTAACTTTTATTTATAAAGTGATGTACTCGTTTCGTGGTAAAACGGGTGTACGTTGTAATTAATAATTATAGATAATAAGTTAGTTGCTCGGCGCGAAATATTTACGAAATATCAACGCGATCGAAATGTCAATTTCGAAAATTGAATTTGCAGACCATTTGTCAATTCCACCGACGTTTAACAATAAAAGGTCGGTCTGATTTTAAATTGAATTCTACGAAATCTTCTGCGGAGAACGATATGTCGTAAATATCGTTTAATATATATATATATATATGTAATACAGCCAACATTACAAGTGAATCGAAAATATAATAAAGTATACGGTATCGTTGATTGATTGTCGATAATTGATATGATATAGAGAACGCGACGTGAAAATAATTAATAAATAATAAACGTTCGCTCGGCTAATATTTAAACGTGCGTCTATTAATTTTTAGGACATTTCTAATAGCGAAATGATAAACGAGCACAAAGTGAAATCGTTATGGCTATTGAATAATAAAAGCGAAAATCGATAATATCGAATGGGCGACGAGATGGCGTATGGAGACAGCGAGTCGAATTTCCAACGTCCGAAACGTATACGGCGATACGTCGGTTCGAATCGTACGGTGTCGTTAAAAATTGTGTTCGCGCGAAATGGAATTAGTAACGGAGGTACTTGTCAAACGTCCGTCGACTAGTGCAGCGCTATATATAGAACGTTATATATAGTGCCGTCGTTACTAACAATACGGGGCGATTTTGATTCGTCGACCGGTACGAAATGGACGAAGAAAATAATCGAATACGACGATTAACGGCGTTTAAAACGAAAATCGTCAAACGACCGTGTACCGAATTGAAACGGAAACCGTATTTGAAATCGACTATCAAGCTTGGAGCGCGTCGGAAGTAATTAAAAACCGGTAATCGGGATAGTACGGAAAGCCGAGTAAATCGTACGAAGAGCCGAAAAATGTCGATTTTCTCGCGCGCGACGGTTTTTAGCGTCGCCGAGGGAAATTGTCTCGTTTTACCGTTCGCTCGTATTCGATTAATCTGACGGAGGGATTCTTTTTCGTTGGTTCTATTTCGCGAGATAATAACGCGAATAATACGTACATTTATTTATTCGTGGGCGACGGTTATTCGTACACCGGTGTCGCAACGGATCCATTGTTGTTCGCCGCTATTAAATATATTACGCGTCGGCTCGCCATCGTATATTATTTACGCGTATACTTCGGCTGTTACGACCCGAGGCACATACGTATAATGTGGCGTGTGACCTTTCCCCGGGGCGCGCGGCCACGACGAATCCGCTGTAGCTTTACGGCGAAAATGTCGCGAGTACGAATATACTCGGCGCGTACATTACCCGCACGGTACTCACGTAACGACGTGCGAGGCCGACGCTTTCGTTTTCCGAGTAAAATGTTACGTCTCTATCCCGTACGCGGTTTGCGACGACAATAACGATCCCGGATCGTTAATTTCGATAGAAACGTACCGGAATTGCGCGTTCTATCGTCGTACGTTACGAATCGAGCCGACCCTGCGTGTACGACCGTGTTCGAATACGAACGTCGGCTCGCCAATGTCCGGCTGCGGGACTGGGAAAACGTTCGTCGTTTACCGAACGAATTTCGATAAATAATTCGACGATAAAGCGTTACGTGGCTTCGGGTCTCGAAATACACGTAAATATGGTCGACGAATTATATCCGTTACACGCACTAACGGTACGAAATCGTGTCGGCCAAGTTGTTAAGTGAGTTAGGTAGACAAACGAAAACTGGCACGATCAAGTTGTACGTGGCGGTAAATGTTCGCGCGTCGTCGATTTACGTTTAATAATAATCACCCGACGTATTCGACTCGTATCGTTTTTAAAGAAAACGGTCTTTTTATTATTAATCGTTACCGATTCGACTTGTATTTGAGGTACGCGAGAGAGATGCCGTACGTTAATTTTTATTATTGACCTAACCGCGGGCGTTCGTGTCGTGTCGGATATTTCGTCGTTATTTGCGTATTGTAAATGTCGCCCGGACATTTATCCGATACGAGAAAAATCGAAAATGTATTCACGCCGTCTCAAATAAAGCGGTGTTCGTTCCGGTTTCGTACGCGTATGTATTCGTGTGTGGGACCGTGTGCAGGACGTACTACTACATTTGTAAAAAGCTTCTTGCTACCAACTTAACTTCAACAATTTAACGGCGGTGTTTGAGCGAGGCAATTAAAAACGTGTCCTACGCATATCCCGACTAAATAGCCCGCCGATTCTGCCAGACTGTCGAACACTCGTCAACAATTATTATCTCCGATAGATTACCGTAACTATGTGGGGATAGGTACCGCCAAAGACACGGTTTTTATCGTCTTCGTACGGATTTAAATATTTAAGGCGTAACGAGTATTTATTTATTGGAAACGGGTTTTGCGTGAAATCGTAAAATACTTGTAACCGAACATAAATTATCATCGACGGCTAGACACGTTTATTATTCTTTTTTTTTACGATAATGATTTTACACATTAATCGCTCGTATATTAATAGCCGCCCGAATAGACCCATCGAGCAATCGTGAATGTTTCGACAATATCCGACGACAATTTTATTCGTAATCGGACGTGTTTAGATATTGAAAAACAATTTTACGGCGTCACGTTCTACGGCGTTCGTTCGACGAATTCCGTAACGCGCGTGGTTTTAGCAACGAATTATATTTAGCGCGACTAGCCCGAAATTTCGTTCGAAAACGATTCAGTACGAAGTCAAAATAACGTTTCCAAATACGAGGGGGACGGCTTTTTATTTTTTTTACCTAAATAAACCGCTCGGTTTTTCGAGCCGACGATAGGCGTTATTGTTTTATGTTTTCGTATTTGAGGCGTACCCCGTTCGTTAATTATAATTTACCTCCGTATCGTCGCGATAGAGTTTACGGTGAAACCATCGTTTTTCCGCCAACGGTATTTCCCAACCGTCGTGGAATTCTATAGTGAAATATCGACATTACGCGAATTCGGTTGTTTTCATAAAAAAAAAATATCCCGAAATTGGAAAAGTTATTATTTTTTCGTTAAATCCGCTACTGACGACAAACGTCGGCCTTTGTCCCGGAATACCAAAAGTCGAAATCCGAGTAGGCGGTTTAATAAAAAAACACCCTACGACGGCGGGACGCGCAGTAGTGGTTTGCTGTTTAGCGTATAATTAACGATTACTCGTGTCTCGACTTCAAAAATAACCTCGAATATAGATTGTAAATCTATCGTCGTTATTAATATGATCGTGATAATTAAACGCGTAATGTGTGGCGATTAATGCACGTACGGGTGTACTAATGTAACGACGTAGGCATACCAGACCGGGACCACTGAAGGGTATTTTAGCCGCACCCCGTAGTTGGGTACGGTAAGCGATACTATTGGTCGGATTCATCGTTGTTATAAAGATGGAGTGTGAGACATTTGTCCAGACGGATACATTGATGACGATTTCACTTGGACCATACTGTTGGATGGTATATAACGTACCGGGTGAAAGTTTTAATTCTCCGTAGACTAAATCCGTTTTCTGTAGGGTTGTTCAGGCAAATTAGAGGCGTGTCGAAGGCCTCAAGTCGAGCGGACGTTTGATTCGAAATTACGCGAGTATGGTCAACGACGGAACGTCCGTTTTTGACGACATAGTTGCGACGACCGGCATGGCGGTCGGCGTTTAAGTCGCCGCGTGTGCCGAAAAAAAAGCCGCTTGATGCGAACCGACGAGAAAAAGGCCGCGAACGAGGGAGGGACCACAGGGAAGAAACGAACGGCTCCTTCCAATTGTCCAATTTTTCCTTCCCGCGCGCGCGTAATTCCCCCACCTTTTGGACCGCCAACTCGCCCGGGATTACGCGCGCGTATCATAACGCGACGGCCGCGTAAACTATTGTATTTTACGCTCCGCGTCACGAGCGCCGTACCGGTCGCGCGCGTTCTTTCGCCGGTAAATTTGTCGGTCGCGTCCGCGCCACGTAATTTATGTGGCCCGCATAAATCCAGACGACGGCGTCGCGCTACTTCGAGAATAAAACCGCTCGCCACGACGATATTACAACACGCGCGCGTATTATACACGTACGACCTTAGCCCCTGTCCACGTACTTCCATCGGGGAGGTTATATTCTCGTCTATTCCCTTTTTTTCGACACCATCGCCCCGATTTCGTCACTCGTACCACTCGCGTACACGGCCGTTACATTCTGACACACGTGTTCGGGCGTCCCGTAAACGTTTCAATTGCGCGCACGTCACGTCCACGGTAAAAAATAAATAAATAAACGAGTTTGGGAACGCGTACATGCGAAACTCGACGAACTATTAGAGAATATGTCCTCGTCGTCCGTCGTCGATCACGCCGATTTAGTGTTTATTATATATAATTATCGTGGACGTTAACAAGTGGTCGTAGTCGGTTATTGTTGTACCGGAATACGGATTATTTCTGTACACGAAAAGAGCGAGTACGAACGAAGAACGCGTTAAGAAAAAATATAGCGAGCTACTTAGATGGTAATTTTAAAGGTTTATTGATTGTTTCGAATTTGAAGTCGACGATAAATCACACGATATTGGGAACTAAAATATCGTGTACTTCCGAACTTTTATTACTTTTGTGTTCTCGGAAACGCCAAAAATCATCCACGCACGAAAACGAACACGCGGATATTTTCACCGGATTCTTGTGTAATTGTCGACTTTTTTTTTAATAACGTTACTATATTAAATAAAGTATCAATTACATACAATTTGTCACCGAAACGTAACCCATACCGAAATCATAAATTTCTATACCAAAAAGCATCCGCGGACAAACAAAAAAAACACTCGCGCGTTAATACGTCGAAAGAATAATTTTTTTCACAAAACCAACACCAATCTTTGATTTACGTAGAACCCGAAATATGTAACGCGACTATACCGTGAAAATAAATAAAATTAATATTTACGATACGTCGTTAAACTTTTTAAAAATTGACGAGTTTCGATTCTGGGTGAAGCCAAGAATGTGTTAGTTTAACAACGACGCGCGTGTCTTTTTTGGAATTTTTTTTATTTCGTTTGTAATCGTTTTTTCGGATATAAGGGACGCTCGGGTGATCTTGAAATTACGTCTAACAGTAAATTGTATGTAGTTGGAATTGTCACGTTTTAGCATTTCCCAGTAGGATAATGCAAAAGAAACTTGATTAAATTGTCGACGCGTCCGTTTCGGACGTGGACGGTTTTTGTACGATTTATCCGTTGCTTTCGAATACAAAACAATATTCCAAAATGTTTGTCTAAATAACCTACTTAGACCGATATCCAGAGAGTCCGAAGCTCCTTTATTATTATTTTTTTTTCAAACAAGTTTGTTTGAATTCGTAATAATAATTATAATAATAATACGTAACTATTACGATTGATGGCCCGTTGTTATACACACCGAACGTATAATTTCGGAATTTGTTCGTTACGTATTATTATTGATATCTCCACCTGTCCGCAAGACAAAGTTTATTGTTAACTAAGTATATACTCGAATCGTTAAGAGCGCGATAGAAGCGTTGGTTTTTTTTCAAATCCGGTCAGGTAGTTTCATGGAATTTGAATATTATAAATTAAACTAACGTAGGCTTAAAACATACCCCGTTTTCGATGGTTTACCAGGCGTGCCGTATTATTTTGGACAAAAGAACCAAATCCGATCGCCTTCTTTCCCCTATATTAGTTACGATATTCGTTCGATTTCGTTAATTTTTGGAAAATCATCGAACACTCGAATTCGTAGGTTGACACACGCGAATCGTAATTATACAAACTTTATGGCGTATATACTCCGCAGCCCATATCCACCTTCCCCATTTTGCCGATAAACATATACATAGTTCGCCCTTCAGACATATCGTCGCACTATGCGTTACGCTAAACATATATTGTCCAAGTACGCAATAGCGCGTATTGTGACATTACGAGTATAAAAATGATAATGAACCGGCGGATTTAACTCGATTTGTCGTCGTCACGCCTTATAATACGAAATAGGCGCGAGTATACATTTATTCTATGTGTGTGTAGCGTGCGCTTGACAAAATTGTCGAAGAGTCCTCCATTCAGGTGCCACCAATAATCGACGGAGAGATGTCGTAAAAATATGACGCGTCGAATCCGAATATTTTTTCCGGAAACTTTCCCTCCCCCCCCCGGTTTCGTGTACCAAATACACGGTCATTCGAAATACGCGGATTGTAATAAGCGAGTAACAATCATCACGAATAAAACGGAGCGCAAACTTCGATTTCGGGTTGTACCTAATTTTACGCCGCTGCGTAATTTAGGGTCAAATCGTACGCGAGCTCTGGCGAACATTGAATCGGCGACAAATTTCTTTATCGTATCTACACGAACAAGGATCGTCGTTTTTGCGCCGTAAAATGGATACTAATCGTTACGAGACTATTTTATTCGTATTTTATATTATGTTCTCCTAATAATACTTTGTACTGTGGATATGATATGAAAAAAACATTGGGTCCGTAGTACATTTTACAAACTTTGAAAAAACACCGTCACTTGAACAACTAGTTACTTAAATCAACGTAAACCGTTATAAAAATAATTTTTACCGATTTACGACGAGACACATATTCGTTTCAATTCAATATTGTTTACTAAACATAATATTTTCACGAGCTTATTCCATTAAACTTTAAATAATATCGGCGTACGATGGTCGTTTATCTTTTTATCCGAATTCGATAATATAAACGCGGTAATTGAAAATTTCGGTAAACAATCTCGTTTATTACGTTCGGTCAACGACGAAAATACTAATTAACGAGTAAATTTGTGGACTTGAGTTTCATTGAAACTCTCCTCTTGACCACTGTCCGTTACAGTCGATCTCAAACGCCACACGTTATTCTTACGATCGCGTGACGGTTTCTTCGCGTTATTTAATAAGTCGTACCTAACGATTAGACCATTTTCGTTCGCGTTAGAACGAATGAAACCCGTAGAATCGAAACGACGAATATATTCCGATTACAATTTTGAACGAAAAAATAATCGAAACCAATCGAATACGAACAATTACCGATCACTTACCGACAAACACTCGTTTGAAATCGTGTAGGATCGTTTCTGAAAATAAACGTCGATTGATCAAAATAAACATAACTCGACATTTCGCTTAATATTTACGATCGATTTTTGTGAAAACAATTTATAGTAGCCGAATGTTTTCTGAGTATAACCATTGTCTGGCAGTTACTGAGAATGCCAATAGATAGAGCCGTATGTATCGTCCGTTTCTATATTGTTTAATACGTTCGGGAGTG
The DNA here is from genome assembly GCA_025469175.1 of Geopemphigus sp. TES_GeoC_2020. Lineage (NCBI taxonomy): Eukaryota > Metazoa > Arthropoda > Insecta > Hemiptera > Aphididae > Geopemphigus > Geopemphigus sp. TES_GeoC_2020. Next base: position 6,425 of record JAIPRN010000939.1, on the reverse strand, counting down.
CCTATATTTATGTAGGATAGGCATTAGTTTTAGCACGAAAGTTGTATGTATAGAGCGTGAGTGTATCGACAGTTAAGAAAAATTATTCAAAAATAAAAACCCGGGCGTCGGACGATTTGATTTTAGAGCGAAATTTCGTAATTCAACACAAATGTTTGTTTTTCGTCCGTAGGCTAATGTCGTTATTAAGTAAAAGTGTATACTCGTTCGACTTATCTTTTAACGCGATAATCGCGAGCAATATTATTATGTAAAACTTAATCTCACAAAAGTATTAAAGGAATTTTCGTATTACGTTTATGTGAAAACTATTTCATTTTATCGAATTCTGCGCGGATATTTGTGTCGTACGCACGTTTTAATCACTTATCATAGTTACGATTTGCATATAACGATCGCCTAAATTTGAAGATTTTCTTCACAATTATCCGTTCCGTTCGGATTAATAAGTACCTACGGTTTTTCATCGATTATTCGAGTATAGATTTATTACCATTTCTCAATAAAAGTATACGAACGATACGCAAGTCGATCGTCAGATGTGATACGTGGACGCGATTTGCTTTTATATATTTCGTATCGCGTGCAATTAAAATGCACAAAACCACATTTAGTTATTTATATGGTACAGAAGTTCAGAAAAATTTCAATGAATCCATTTGCGAATAAATTGTTATATATACGTGTGTGTGTGTGTGTGTGTGTGTGTGTGTATAGATTCCTACGTATTTATGAATTATTTATAATTCGCGTTAACAAGATTCCTAAAGTATGGTATACTTTGTGATATAAACACGAAAACACGTATAAGAAATTATTCGTTCGCATACGGATACGATTTTGTTGTTGTTGATGCGTGGATACATATGCGTAATACATCAAAAATACCTCGGGTCGATTATGAATTCATTTGAAATATTTTTAATCGTTTACGTATATATTTATATTGTTTTCTTTTTGTTTCGTGAAAATATTAAAAATTTGATTTCCATAATCGAAATACACCGTTAACGTATTTTTTAGGCGTAAAAATGATTATACGAAATCAAAAAATAAAGTTTAGTTAGACGGAATTAGATTAACGCGAAATACGTTTATTATGTACCGTTATTATTTTTCTAACGTGTATTTAAAAAAACCGCGTAGTTTCAACGCTATACCTATTCGTACGTATGTTCTTTCTATCGAATAATGTTTGAATTTGAAACGGAAAACGATTTATTGTATTAAATTCTATTCGTTATTATTATTATATGATTATTATTATTATAATATTATTTTAATATTAAAATCAATTATTATACGTTATTATTATTATTATTATACCGAATCAATAAAATAACGTACCTATCGGTAATATTAGAATTCGGTGATTACCTACATTACAAAACTACGCCGAACATCGGGATAGTATTGCGAACATTTCGAAAGAGTTCGATAATATTTGTCTTAAAAGTATCGTTCCGGTTATACACCGTAAAGTAACGTTGGAGACGTTCCATGAAAAAAACCCCGCGCAAGTAACGAAAAAACGCTCCGATTAATTATTATCGAGTACACGACTACTAAGCGCGAATTACTTTTTTGTTTTTTGGGGTAAGTAGATCGATTTTCAATTTAAGCGTTCAACTTTTAAACGTTTCGAATAACGAATAACGTTTATTTTGTTTTCGTACACTTTACGAAACATTTACGCGAATTTGTTCCAAACGCGTATGTAAAAAGTTTCCGGAATATATTTCGGCGGAAACAGGTTAAACACACACTAACAGGCGTAAATAACATATTTTTATTACTATATCTCCGGATTATAAAAGCAACACGAGTGCAAATATATATACAATATTTTACGAATTTATCTGTTTTGCCTATCGGCATCCCGTACACACACACACACACACACAGTGGCCGCGTGTCCGTCGTCTTAGAACGTTGAACATCAAACATGGCCTACAGGTCCCGTGATATCTGTATTCCACCGTCGGCGCAATCGATAATAATATAACATATTACACCGCAGTCGCCTCCGTATAGCCTCCGCGATGGATCTGATTCGGATACAGAAATTCCTGTACGACCGCTTTTCGTATTCCGTTTCCGCGCGATTATTATTCGGGCCGAGATATATATTTAATTGCTTCTGGTCGAACCCGAACGACCGGTGCACGGGGTGAGGGCGAGGGGAGGGGGAACGTAATCAACAGCTACGCATCGGTGACTTGGGTCCGCGGGTGCGGTGTAACAACAGGGGTCCAGTGGGTGGGTTAACCGGAAAGAAAACCCGAGGACTTTTCCGAAAAATCAAAAACCGGCTCGCTTCTCCACCGCACAATGGCATCCTTTCACTCGGAAACGGTAGAGGGAAATAAAAAAATAACGTCTCGGGACCCGTCTCGGAATGAAATCGAATGGCCTAACCAAACGACTCGTGTACGACGCAGAAAATACTACTTAGCGGCACCCGCCGATTGGTGGTGCCATTTTTGGAGTTCGGGACCCCCGCCACCGAGGTCGTCCGTTTTCGTGCAGTTTCGTTGTCGATTCGTCTTATCTTATTTTACGAGAAAAAACCCGTTAAACGTTTCGCCTCGAAAGCGATTTTTCGTTCGCCCGATAAAATCCATCGTGGCCCGTCGTAACCGAAGCGACGCCCGAGGTATTGGAAAACGAATTTTTTATTTGAGACACTTACAACCGAACGCGTGCTGACCGCCCAACTACTCTACGATATCGCGGTCTAAATATCATAATAACCGCTCTGTGATTAATCGATAAAACGAACGTTTTTCACGATATATATATATATATAATTTATATATGTATATATTTGTGCGTGGTGTGTGTGCTGATCCGTTTAACGGCCCCTAAACTTAACATCCGTATAACAACTCGTTGTATATAACGTTGTTTAAAACAATATCACCGGGTGTCCATAGTTATTCGAAAATCGTTGTAAACAATACGTAATCGCGTCGGCATTGTCGTTCGGAATATTATTATTATTTTTAGCGCGTTTTCGTAATTGTTTCATTCGAATGTGGACGCACTGTTAAACGAATACAGGTACACCATGCGTAACAATAAACGTCGCCTAGTAAAAATCGAATCGTCTGCTAAAACAGACACACGAGTTCGATTAAACGAACGGTTCGGATTATTAATTAACAGTTAACGAACGACGTTCGCGACTAGTTAAGCTTAATGCGCGAACGAAAATAATCTCGAACCCGGTTTGTTTTCTTTTTCTATGTATACAATTATTCGTTTGAATACGTTCGGACGAAGAAACGATCGATTATATTTAAGCTACGAATTAATAATGAAATGCCACCATAATCGAAGATTTTAACTTGTTATCGTAAATTTACGAATAAATCGTCGAAGTCTACAGAGGGAAATGAAACGACAGTTGTGCCAACGGTCGCGTAATATTCATGATAAATTGTTCGCGGATATACTCGGTCTTAAATTCTCAATCCTCGAGTCAACGAATTATCACGAAGCCCGTTAATCCGTTGTATCGACGATTTTTCCCTTCGTCATCAATTAAACGTTTTGGATCCACGTCAAAAAATTTTAGTTAAACGAATTCGTGTATTAAGTGTATCGCGAGAATTTTTTATCCATAAACACATCGTCCGTTTGCCCTACTGTGTATAGTGTTTTCGTCGTTAATCTAACCACGGCGTAGTAAACTTTTATTAACGTAACGTTAATCTTATTGACAAAAGCAAATCATTTGTTGTCGTCGTCTCGACGGACATACTTCGAATGTGACAGTATTCGGTTAGTTTGGGATCGTTGTCGCGCGTCAATGTCATACGCTTTTGGTCTTCCGTTTCTGGTGTTGCTTAATTTCGCGGTCTACAAACGTTCGACACTTTGTCTATGTCCGCGGTATTTAAAAATAAACGTATATATCGGTAACACGAAAACGTATTGCGTCACGTTAATTGCGTCCCATTTTTTCAATCGAATAAAACGCCATTACCAATCCGAAACTCGAGTAAGTTCAAACATACTACAACGAAAAAAACAAATAACGAAAAAACCCAGGAAAATACGTTTCGCCTAAGCGTCACACAATTGTACAAATGATTTCGAGTGGAAATCCCACGAATTGATTAAATATTTCACGTTGATCGTAATTAATGTCGAGCGAGCGCGAACGACACAATTCCGCGTAATAATTGATACACGATATTGTCTCGCGCAGACAATAGGGAATTTGTCGCCGTTGTTGACGGTCAGGTCGTGTTCGTCGTTGCGATTAATCGTAGCTCCGTCGGTGTTTTCCGCGAATGGGGCCCGAATTTTACGGCACAACGGGTTCACCTGTTGTTACCGGCTGTCTAATATGTAACGTTTATAAATAGCGAGTGACGTGTCGTTGACGAGAACGACGAGCGTGCGGAAAATCGGGAACAGTTTTATCGTCGACTTCGGGAATTTTTCGTTTTGTTTCGACAGTTCCATCGTTAACGACTATTTATTCGCTCTAGTACGATTACGGACAGTGAAAACCTATAAAATTGCGTCTGTCGATTGCCGGTGGCACGTGTGTGTACAGCGTGAACGGGTGCCGTCGTACGTACGGAGAACGAAAACGACGTAAACTACACATTTTACTCGTCGCTAGTCTATTTTTGGTTCTTACCGGGCCAGTGAGGGTATTGCCGGTTCGTAAAAAAAAACAAAAAGTCTATTTTTGGTTGCCGTTTTGTCGGTCCGAAGAAAACGAAATGTCACGAAAGGATCGTCGCGTGCCCGCGAAATTTGTCGGGCGAATTTCAATTGCCTTTACAATCGTGACGCGTACAAATACGGGAATTATAAATAATGTTTTCGAATGTATTTCGCGCTTTTCGTCCCGTCAATGTTTTAATGTTTTGTGGCGTAAGGAAGACGTCCGTTTCTACCGAATTGTGTATACTATTTAATCACAAATATAGGACGCGATTACCGAAATCGAATCAATTAATACGACTCGAAGGAAAAAGCCTTCGTTTGTTAAAATCTTTTTTAAAAAAATCGTGTAATACTGATTTCGGCGAATATCGAATGCAAGCCGAGCGCGTTAAACGGGTCACTTTTAAACGCGTAATAGAATTTACGCGGTTCGTGAAAATACCTCCGGGAGGAAATGTCTGCCACGAAACGCAATTTCGTGAAGACGACGAAGGTGGAAACGAGTCGGGAGGATTACGTTGACGCGTAGCGATTCGAGTACGAAAAGTAAATCGACGGATTCAAATAGGTAAATATTTCTACGCGTCATCCACGCACGTCCTTTTTAATTGCTTTCGTCGTGTACGGTTCGTATACCGTTAGCGCGCGGTTGTGTGGCGTACTCGAAACGCCGTAGTCGGTCTAATTGGAAAATGAATATTATTTTCGACAGAGCGAAATGTTTTCGTCGCGTAATAATGATTACGTTAGTCCACGCGCTTATTAGTCGGGTTATTTTGGAAAACAGAACGGTCGCACTAAGTCGATTATTTCAAATTATAGACAGTTACGCTAAAAAATATATTTTCTTTTGGTAATTAAAAAAAAACGTATTCGCGTTACGTATTATCCTATTACCGTTTAGCGATACGAAATATCGCGATCAAATCCGAACCGTCCACGTATCCCCGGTTCGCTTTCCATTGTATCGACACATACGCCGTACAGCGACGGTTCGGACAACGATTATTATAACGAACTATTTAAACACGAAGTAAGGGAACAATTACGCGTTATTAACGCCGCGTAGCGAAATCGAAAATCGAAATCGCCGAAAATATGTAACGCTATCCGCCCGCGAAATCGTATTTATTACACTTATCCGCCGTGTATACATATATATATAACTCGTTCGTTTATTTTCCTTTGTTCGGTTACCGACGTTTGTTGCGACGCAGTTTTCTATCGCACGGAGTTCGCGGCTACATTTCTACCGGTTATTCGTTTTTAAATTATACGTTTCGTACACATTTTGTTTCGAACCGAGTATAGACGTTTTTCACGTGTCCTTAATTTCTTATTATATATTACGTTTCGTATTTTAAAAACAAACACTGTATCGTTTCGAACGTACGATATTTTAAATGTATATACATATATATATATATTTATTTATTACGTAATATTAATATAAAAAAAAAACCGGTTATTTTAAGTAACGAATAAAGTATGACGGCCAACCGTTATTTATTGGTAAAGTCGAAGTGTAACTATTATATTTCGATAAACGTTAATGATAATTATTAATCGTAAATATTATTTAACCGTTCGACCCGCAGCGAATTAATTTACGGCGGTTTTTTTTTTTACAAAAACCCCGAGACCCAACTGGTAGGCTGTAATCTAGATACGCGTTCAGCGTTGACATTTTCGGCGTTTTACGCTCTATTGAAATTCGATTTTTATATTCGGTTCAC
>JAIPRN010000938.1:0-59251 GCA_025469175.1 Geopemphigus sp. TES_GeoC_2020 | reverse complement strand
CAGAAATTATCTTATACACGTGAACCTTTGTACGAATGATTATAAGTGTTATCGTAATAACTTCCCAGAATTTCATAATTATCTAGATACTAGAATTAATTTTAGAACGGTTGTCTCAAAACTTATGGGACGCACTGTGTACTCTAGTTAAAAAGCAAAATGTCCCTTTTAGTTCCAAATCCATTCTCTCCTCACAAATACTCTCTAATCGTCCTTTCCACCATCTATTTCTTTAGTCAGACTGGTTTTGTGGTTTATTTTTTTTAATTGTGTTTACGTTATTTGTACTTTATTTATTTTGTCTATTTTAATTATAGTAACTAATTGTACTTATACGGAGGTTCAAATTTAAAAAAATGTATTTCTTATATTTCAAGACGTTGTTAAATAGTTTGATAATTAAACAAAGTCGACCGTTCTTTCTTTCACATTTCTTACATTTTTTTTGCAAATTCCATTTAACATTATAAATTTGTAATTCTCTTTTATACACGTTTGTATATTACATATTATACATTTATTATTTAATATAAGTTTTAAAGGATTCTGTGTATAAATTGCTAATTGCATTAGCTAATTGCTAATTGCAACGCACGTTGTTTCGTTCAATATAATTTTCATTTTAATTTCCAGTCTTAACAATTATTATTATTAAGTAAACGTCCGAAAAATAATTATAGTGTTCAAAGAGATATCCGTGATCAATGTATCTACAAACAACATAATTCATAGAAGAAAAAATATATATTCTTAAACACACGTGTAAAATAAATATTGCCAAGTTGTTATTTTTCAATATTATAATATTTATAATACGCCTATAATAGTTTTTTGTTGCTCTTAATTTTAGTCTAAATTTTAATATGATTTTCAAATTTTAGTTTAAAAACACATCATTACATGTATAATTTATTTATTATATTTATATTTCACGGTGTACGCACATGAATAATAAAATAATTATCTTTATTAAATAATTTATAACTCAAAACCATTATATGTAAATTAAAAATGAACTAGTTAATTACATACATTGAGCAGTATATGTAGTAGTCAGCTCTAATAAAACGATTTGATGGATACAAATCAAATATTTTCAAGGTAAAAACGTATTTATCGGATTTGTTCAAAAATTGTTAAAATAAACGTAAAATACATTATTAAATATTTATATGAAAATTAATTACCAAATATGTATGTTTAATAAATCCTTTCCTTAATAAACCAAAAAGACGCGAGAAAAACACAAGACCTCGAAACATTATAAAGAGTAGAATGTATTTTATTTGATCTTATGACCACTGTTTCCTATATAAAGAACGCTACGTCGATTTTTATATGCATTACTTTCCATTATCAAATTGTATCTAATTTGTTTTATATTTGACACAATTTTTAATTTTTTTAATAGGTTTTTTTTAAACTTAAAAAAATTAAACTTACCGAAAATTCCAAAAAAACATTGGCAATATGCTCATCATGTTTGTTTTGTCAATTTGGAGATTCTGTGTTTAAAATCTGAAAATATATAATATTTAATTAGCTTATATATGTATAAAATGTTAACGATATTTTTCAAATATTAAAAAATCATTTGTCATAACTTTTTTTAAATGTATTAAATTTGAAAAACTGCAAATAATAGTAAACAATAAACAAAATGCTGCTAAGAATTGTTTTTCGAAAGCTATATAATTTATTGTTATTTTCAAGGTATTAATAATTAATAATTTTAATAAAAACCAAACGAATGGTCCAATTGAACCAACATTTACAGCACTCGCAGCTCGTCGTTTTTTTTATGTTTTTACAGACAATTTAATATGTTGGAAGGCGTATTGTCTTTAGTCCTGTTCTCCTTACTTTATGTAAATGCCATATATATATATATATATTTGTATTACAACTTACACGTATCAAATATCAATGTTACTTTCAATTTCGAATATTACGTAAATTATTTAAGAACAATAACAGTTTATATTTCTTCTTATAACAATACTTTAATATTATAATGCAGAAAAAGATCTGACGTAATTGAATGTAATTCTCTTATCAATAGAAACAAGTTTCTTTAAACATGTGTTTACCGGAAAAACGAATATTTCACTTTTGTTCATACTAATCATTTTTTCAATACCCTAAGTAGTACTTTTTCACCACATTTTGAGCACCGGGAGAAGGTGAAATCTTTTTTATTTTACAAAACAAAATTATTCATATACATTTTTTGGTGGATGATTTTTGATAGTGTTTATCGCCAATAATTTTAAAATAAATACGCTGTAAATTCGTATTTTTTTTGATACTAATATTGTTTAGTATTTCAATAGATAATTTACTAGGATAAGATATAGATAATTTATTAAGTATTTTTTATATATATAATATCTTTAAACAAGCAATTCTTGTATATATATATATATAATCTGAATCTCGGAAATGGCTCCAACGATTTTCATGAAATTTAGTATGCAAAAGCTAAGAGGGCGATAAATTTATCTAGCTAGGTTTCATTTTTAGAAAACGTCGTTTTATCCATGTTTTCAGGCAATGAAAATTGATATTATTATTATGTCAAATTTTATTTATTTAATTTAATTGTTATGTTCAAATTTAAATTTACGGATCTCCTGAAAATCCAAAGCATCTGTGGGAAACATTTAAAGAAAATTTAGAATTAGAATTAATTCGAATTAATTAGAATTAAAACTGCTTAGCCAATGGACACTTTAAGGGAATGAAAGACAAAGCAATACTCGCGCCTCTTAATAAAGATGTTGAAAAATTAATGATGATATGGTAGCCAAACTTCCCGGAGAGTACAAAATCTACTAAAGTCATGACTCAATGAAAGATCAACCTGAAGGAGTCGTTGAATTTACAACAAAATTTCTCAATAATGTCAACATTTCAGACTTACCACCACACGAACTAAAATTGAAAAAATGCGTTAATACTGTTGTTGCGTTACTTAGACGTATCAGAAGGACTATACAATGGTGTAAGGCTTATTGTAACAAGTCTGTGCAATCACATAATAAAAGGATAAAATTGTTACTGGTGAATAATCCGGTAAAGGAGTACATATACCAAGGATAACCTTTGACTCATCAAAAGGACAACTGGGATGCACCATGAAGCGTCACCAATTTCCCGTTAGATCTGCATTTGCCATGTCTGTTCACAAACATCAAGGGCAAACATTCGAATCTGTTGGGGTTGATTTAAAGTCCAGTTTGGTCTTCATGCATGGCATGTTATACGTAGCATTTTCTAGAGTTAAGCGACCAACTATGTTAAAAGTTCATCCTATAAATGAAAATCCTCGACATACCCACAATATAGTACGGAAAGAAATATTAGTTTAAGACCCAATTTCATAATTAAAACTGTGAAGATAAAAATATATATATACTTACGTAATTAATTGATAAACTGTAAAAAAGAAAGTACTTGTTTCTAATATAATGTTAAACTAATTGCACTCATGATTTTTTATTTAAATAACCAGTTCATATTTTTTTATTATTATGTCGGTAAGATCGAAAAATATTATTCATATTTCATCAGTATGTAATTCGTATCTAAATATAATTTCTACAAAGCACAATTTACCAAAAAAAAAAAAAAAATACCTAGCACAGCTCAGTCACCCGATTATATATATATACTTAAAAGGTATCCGTTGAGGATGTATTTAGAATTTATTTTTTGTGGGAGCTGAGACACTGATACAATAAGTTTAGTTGTATTATTAATTATTTCTGATTCAAGATTAGGCATTAAAATTGCTAAAGTCTTCTCAACTCAAATGGTATTCAAAAACAAGATTTAGGAAATTTGGTGAAATAAATTATTTATACTAATAATTTTAAATTGTCGGTTTTACTATTTTTCCAATATTCGAAATAAAATTTGTAGTTGCTATTTAATAATTTCAAACATAAATAATTACATAATAAGAAAAACATATAAGTATTGTAGACGTTTTATAACGGCAGTTATTGATTAAAACCCTACTATGTAAACCCTAAAAGTATACTTATTAAAAAAGTTTTTCTGAAATTTCGAGAAATTGAAGTCCTCTCAACCCCCCGCCTTTCACAAGTACGTCTTTGGTCACCGTTAACATAAATCACTGCCAGCAGCGTTTGTTATTTAGACGAGTCGATTTATATAATATTTTTGGAATATTATGTGTACACGATTACATTATACGCAATTGCGTTGTAAGGAGTAAAGTAATGACGATAATAATAATAATCGTAATAATAATAATATTCGTGTAGGTGTCAAATTAAACGACTTAAAACGTTGGCTATATTCTAATACTCTTATTACATACATACATACATTTTATATATATAGGCCGGGGTTGGGGGTGTGTCTATATTATCATTACTAGCGTACTTATAACTGAGTGGGAGTAAAAATTTGTCTGAGCTTATACATTACGATACGTACGTACTTATTATTTATTTTATTTTTCATTTTCGAGTGAAAGCAGTCAGGCCGGAGAGCGTTATTAATTGCCCGCCTCCTCGGCATTATCGCATAATGCCGTCGCGGACGACTGTATAAAACACATCATCGTTTGCGCACGAACACGAACCGGAATCTGTTATTTTTGGGGCCGAAAATAATATTATAAAATATCGTTTAGAAATTGCGTAATTTTTGGATTTATTATCTGTTCGACGTCGTAAAACGTATTTATGACGCAGCCGTGAGTACCTACATACCTACTTACATTATTGGTGTCCCGAGATGCATATGATCCACGTTGCCCACATTGCCCACTGTTTCATGTTTGGATCTTGTACAACAATAATATTATACTTAACGTCGAAATGGTGGTCATATTTTAATCTTTCACTCGAGTAATGATTTTCCGTGTAAAAATTGTCGCGATTTGTATTCGTATGTTATCATATCCAAGCGTCATATGGTTGGGAGATCGGTACGTGGAAGGGGACTGTTTTTGGTTTTCAAAAAGTTGTTTGTACACTTTTTGTATATGTATTTGTCGTTTTAAACTTTTTACTCCCGTCTATCATTTATTATGACCATAGGCTATAACGAGTTTTGATTGAAACATGCAATCTGTAAATTCGATTTTTAACTCTTGAAAAATAAATTTGTTTATAAAACAATAATTAAACGCGTTTTTTCTGGAAATTAAAAAAAGTAGTATTCATTAAAATTTAAAACAAGACGGGAACTACCGTAATAGTCATCCATGTTAAACATTCAATCTAAAATGCACAGATATGGTTATTGAACCGGTTTGACGGAATTAATCTGAAAGCGAGGCATATGACCAAACAATTCAGTGATTAATAATTATTAATTACAAATTGTTTTTAAACAGAATAATGAAAATTTACATATTTTGATTAATTTAGTTTAGATCTATAAGATAGTGTACAAAAAATTTAGGGGGCCAATTGAAAACTAAAAGTTTACGGTTGTTTAATGTAAAAATATTGTGAATATAGATTTGAAAGTGGTCTATAAATAGTTCATAAGTGATTTAATAACGAATAAAAATGAACCGAAATAAAATATATTCAAAATCTTGGTAGAAACTTAATTATGATAAAAGACCACAATGAACAAATGTATTATTGTTTTTTTTTATGTCATGTGTTAATTTAAGTAATAATGACTAAAAGTCACAAAGTTACAAGAAAAAGCATTTAAATTATATAACTTTACTAAAATATTCAATACTTATAATTAACATAATAAAATAATAAAACTAAAGCTCCGAGGACTCTTTAAAATATCTGATACAATAAACGAAAATGTTAATGGTTGAATAGAAGTAAATATCTAAAATAATGATATTTACACGTTAAATTCAGAATGATACTTTTAAAATAAGCAACGCTTATTTTTTACTCGTTATTTGTTTTTATGTTAAATTAAAATAAATGTATACATCATAAAATATAAAATACAGATATATACAAATACTAATTTACAAAAATGTCCAAACACTGATGATGGCATTGTTTACGATAAATGTATTGTTAAAATAAAAACAAAAATGTTTGTAAAAATTAGATCTTTTGTATATTATTACATTTTCTACAAGTTTTTAAATTCATAAAAATTATAATATTGTATTTTAAAAAAATATACACTTATTTATAAATTAAATTTGTACCACTTTTTATTTTATAGTTACAATCTCATGATTACTTATGTTTTCAAATTCCATAATTTCTTGAATATATTATTAAATATTCAACGTAATAAATAATTTTAAATGAGACAATGAATCGTAAAGTCGTGTTACTAAATCAAAAAAAAAATCATGGCGCTATTTGATTGTTGTCCTAAATACGGTTATATGGCATTGGATAAGCCACAGTTAGCGATTCGGTATAGACCATCACCGATTTAATAGATGTTGTCTCGATGTTCCAAACAAGTTTTTCGTAACATTTACCTATATGTATGATGTATAAATTATATTTTTTATGCGTTTAAAACGCTTAATAACTAAACTCTCAAAGTGTAATAGAGTCAACAATTTCATAAAATAATATTATTAACGTTTAGACAGTCGAAAACGCTTAAGTAAAATAAATAATTTCCATCGGAAGAACTACGTAGAGTTTGACGTCTTGTTTCTGATCGTGTGGTTAGTCATAAAATAAATATAATTATTGTTTTTATAATTTAAAAAAATACGATACATATTTATCACAGATATGCATATAAAACGCAAGAATATCAACCTATCATTAAACAAATTTTAAGCCCAAATCACGTCGAAGAACGACATGATGTACCGACACACGTGCGTGCCGTGGTGTTACACGTTATAGTCATACAAAAACTATATTAACAATAATCGTAGATCGGAACGCGTTCCTAAACGAAATAAATTTTTTCGGTTCATTGAAAAAATAAATTTTATATATATTTATATATATATATTAATATAACATTTTATTCGTATCGCACAATGTCTATTCCGAGACAAAACATATACGAAAACAAAATTCTATAAAAACAATAATAAATATTACATATTATGTTTATTGTTAATGGTGTTCCCGAATGACTACAATACAAAACGCAAGCTTATTGCGATAGTAAACGTTATTGATTGGCGAGTATACTATATTATTCTATATTAATTTAGTATACTCATACTATAATAATATTACGGAATTTTACCGATCGAAATTAGTAAATAATTTTCTTAAATCACAAGGGGCGCGTCCACTTACATACACAAGAAGGTTATGGAAATCACTAAACGTCTATACATAATTCAGTATTCAACGTAATAGATTTTTTTTGATAATTAATAACGATAAAACTAATCAAACAGTTAGTTTCAAAACGTAATATCGATACTATTTATCAACAAGCGAATTTTCAAAACCTAACGACTTACGAAATATCATTTATTAAACTACATAATATGTATAAAAAGTTCTGAGACACACGCCCAAAATGTCGTATTTATACAATTAAAACTCTACTAACTAAGAAATTATTGTGAAATAATCTTCCACGGTTCATTAAAAACAAAATATTCAAAATCGTATCAACAATGTCAAAAATTAATTATCTTTCTTTATATTTTTTTAAAACATTAGCTATCGTTTCAACAAGTATTGATACAAAATACTCTTCTATCAACACAATTGTTTAATTATTTAATTAGAATATTCTTTATTATGCGAACTATGATCACAAATTCCTATGAAACATAATAAACTTAATTGACAATTTTAATCGATTCGTAATAATAATAATTTTGATTATTTCGAATCAGTTATGTACAAAAACACTTTTCCTCATAATTTGATATTTCTTTATTATATTATATAGATTTTAAAATGTCGATGCTTATTAAAAATAACAACGTCGTCTCAATAATTTGATTTATCGATTACTTTTTTAAATCGTTACTATGAGTATGGATTAAATAGTTTTTTTTTATAATTAAAAATAAAGTATAAGCTAAATTTGTCGTATAAACGATGCACGATATAAAATAAATTATGGTTGATAACCAATTCCATTTTAGTCAATCCGTAATGATTTTATCATTTTATTATTATAACTAACTGCAGTCTTCATTAAATATAGTAAAAATATTTGGATACTCTATTTTACTCTCATACATTTAAAAAATGTTAAAACTCTATAATAACGAAATTGAAACATATATGATCGTTTATTCCGTTCATAGGCGATTCATAGATTATATCTGAAGTAAACGTAGTTCGAGTTCCATTCATTATGTAATTACAATATTACCATTTGTAAACATTTCAAATGCAGATTAGATCAGATAACTCGAAACACACATCGTTCGGAGTTTATTATATAATTGTTCAAAACTGACGGGATAAACTATCTAAATACGACCTTGAGTAAACAATTCTATATTAGATAATAATTTTGTTCCGTTATTATATAAATGCCAAAAAATCATATTGTAACATTGTATATATATATATTCGATTGGTTACGAATGCTAATTACTTCTAATAATATAATTATCATCACTAACCCCGAAATGGTAGAAACTGGTTTTATTTATCAAACGGTTTGTTGGTAACATTAATTATTTTGTCAGATAATTTTTACTATCCAAAACAATAGTAGATTTCTTACATGTAAGAATTTCATATTGTATAATTTTTATAAAGTGCTTTCAATTGAATAAGCGAAATGTTGAAGGCTATATTTAAATATAACCTTTTTAATTAAATTATGTATAATAATATTTTTAAACGATACTTCATCGTGCTAAAATTTCACAAAGAGTATACTTTTGTATGTCAACCGTAAACATATAATTTATCATATTTACGTTATAAGAATATTAAGTAAAGGTAAATTATTTTTGATTCGACAAAACTTTGAACATGTTCATTTTTATCCGTTTACGGTTAATGACCGTAATTATCAGTTATTATCCAGTTCAATTAACACGCTAGAGACGAATATTTTTATCAAAATTCAAAAAGCATACAATTCAATTCTTTACTTAAATATAATATTTAAATAGTTTTGATTAATGTATGTTATCAATTGTTCCAATTCATTATTTTTCTATTTCCCTGGTTTTGATAAATTGGTAATTGGAAACTAATATTAATTGGAATTAATGTTTCATATGTTATATATATTTAAAAAATGTAATTAAACGAATAATTTATTACTCATTTTGATATTTTAAAAACAATTTTATTCTAAAATTCTAATTGGTTTTTAAATATTTTTTATATTTATAAAAATATAAATTTTTATATAATAAATTAAATAAATTAAATAAAAATATATTAAATATAATTTAATATATTTATTTTTTAGTAAATATTTTTTTATCTTATTAACTTTAAACTCAATATATTAAAGTGTTTATTTTCCGTCAATTTTGCTAATTTTCAATTTTTATTTTAACGAGACATATTTAAGTTAATTTGTTTTTTATTTTACAAAAAGAACATCAACCTAGTCAAAATATGTTTTTATAAATAAAAACAACGTGTTCACGATATCATGCAGATAATAATGTACATACGTGATTATCAATTGATTGTCTATTATATTAAATTTAAGAAACTAAACGACATATACCTTCAACTATAGTCTATTGTATGTTTTTATCGCCTACATTTCCCGTAAAAGTAACAAACTATATTATTGCGTGTATGAGCAATCGGGGAAATATTATTGTGTTTGTAATAATAGTATATGATATATTATTTGATATTAGCATAAGGTGTCTGAAATAATTTTAAAAATTTACATATAATTCTATAGTATATTATAGTAGGTATATTCGAAAAGCGAATTGATCAATATTTAAATTATCCATGTATTTATTGAGTGCAAATGAGCAATTCAATAAACTGCATTATTACGTAAACCACTTTATATTTTATTTTCTAAAATACAAATAAAAAGGAGCGTGAAAAATTGAAAATTATGTACGTATTTAATATTTATATATTTATACGTATATTGTTGTTTTTGTTTCAGTTCTAACAGTATCTGGTGTAGTGGAATCTGGCTTAAAAACCATAGACCAGGTAATTTTAATATTTATTATTTCGTTACGTATAAAAAGAAAAAAAATAACAAAGTATTTAAATATCCGTAAAAAAAAATCGATGTCTTAAGGCGTCGTGAACCTATAAAAATATACATATGCATTTTCTAGCGTACCTCTACAAATTATAAAATTTGAATAAAAAAAATAATTTGCCAATGTGTAGTATTATTATGTGTTCTAAGTGTATTTTTCTAGTCTTTTATAATATATATATATATATATATATATATATATATATTAGGTATTTTCTGTTTAACTAAGTAGCCCGATTTGAGATTTTAAAGAAAAAATGATCATTAATCTTTTTAACCATTTACGTGTATATAATAATATAATAGATTTCCGTCTCAACGGTACATATTATCATTGTTATTACTACTATTATCATTATTATCGAACGTAAAAAATGTGTATAATTCCAATAACAATCATGATATACAACAAACATATTTCGGGTAGTATTTCTTTGAATATAATTTCACGACAATGTTTCTCTTCGACATTTTGTAAAACTGTGTTTAACTACAATTACAATTTATTAAACTTAGATCTTGATTATAATGTTTACTGGTTTACGATGTACGCAATTAAATAACTATTCGTACCACAAACTTTCTTTCTCCTACAAAATTGGTATATTATATGATTACGACTCACGATAATTCTTCGTTATTTAGCGATTCCGTTTAATACTTCTAGACGTAACACGGCGGTAATAATAATAATAACAATACAACCACATAATCGCTTGTAATATAATACCATATGCAATATACATAATTGTTCTTCGTTAATTAAGAAACAATAGCATGTGTGATTGAGTAAGCGATGACAATGTTGCCGCACTCAAAGATTTTCGCCAATAATTCTTCCGACTTTTGGTATACCACTATAGGTACAATGTTGCATCTGGTTGAAACGTATAGATAATTAATAACATAATAATCATCGAATATTTTAATAATCTACAAATGTTACTTTTGATTTCAAATAAATTATTTTTAAACGTAATTTAAAAAGATATATATACGATTTAAATATTTCAAACAAGAAAAGACATTTGTTTATTAAAAAATGATTTTAGTTAATGATATTTAAATGTAAGCGGTTTATCTTACATCTTATTAACCATTGTGTAGTAACCATGTAGGTTATATAATTTTGCACTTGTGTATTATGCGTAAATATATATATATGCATGCTTATATTTTTGACGAAACTGGGACATAAATATTACAAAAGTACTTATCATTTCATTTATTTGTGTACTGATAAAAAGCCACAATTGCTTAATAGTTATTTTAAAAATTGCCGATATTTTTAGAATTCTTTATTACGTTGTAACCTGAATTAGTTTATATGTTAGACTTTATGATGTTTAATATAAAATACATATTGAAGCGTGTCGAAATATTATACTATTTTAGATCATTACTAACTGGCAATTAATTTGACAGACGGTAGAATTAATATGTCAAAAATAAAAGTGAAGTTTATTATTATTTAAAGGATATGATATTGAAGGAAGATTTGTAAATAATTAATGAATTAGTATTATACGATAAAAACGATACGGGACAAAGAAATATCGTTTCTGCAGAAAATCGGATAGAACAAATGGAGGAGGACAATTAATCGTATAATTATTAACATTGTTCGATCAAATGTAGTTTTCGTAAACAAAAGCATTTTATTATCCATTGTTTTCGAATAATTAATATTTTTTTTACGTTAAAATAATAATAATAATAATATACAACAACCACATAAATAATAACAATTGAAGTATAATAATATCGTTATAGTTGTGTGCATATATATATATATAGCTCTCTCGTAATTAAAACAATTGCTTTGACGGACGAAATATTACAATTAAAACCGAAGGAACAGTAAGTCCATGTTGAAAAGGCCGAGAGGAATTGAAAATATAATAATCAATAATGGTGACAATGCACTTTGTAACTTACACGAATAGGTTACTCGTTCGAATTATTAATGGAAAACGCGTTATAACGAACGCGACATCCTATTTACAACGATGAAAATTGCAAGAGTTTCACGCGTGTAAAAATATAATCAAAAGGAAAGCTGTTAAAGCATTTACGAGTATAATTGATTTCACGATATCGTATACAGATTAGCAAGTAACAAGCGTGCACAATTAATATAACAATATAATAATAATAATATGGGATAAACATAACGGTCCCTATCGACTATGAATAATATCTGTATTAATAATAATACATATTAGAATCAACGGTATAGACGAATAAAGTGAAATATTACGTATATCAAAATATGATAAGTATGTATACTAGCGCGGAACCTGAAATAAATCGTCAAAAGTAATTCGTACATTCCGTCGTTTTAGGGTTTAGAGATGAAACGGATTCGGAAACAAAATTCATTACGCCCGCGTTTCGTACGGCCGACTAGAACAATTATTCACTATAACTTACAAACTGAGCTCAAAGGATATAATCGTCCATTAAAAACGTACAATAATTTGTTCTACTATTCGAGAACGTAATTTTTTCATTCGGAAGATTCACTAAACAGTGACGGCTTTTAGATAATGCATAATGATAAATAAAATTATTACGAAATATTTGCGAAGCTGAAAACATCGCGAACTCGGAATCTATTATTTTTGTCGACGTAACGCAAATTTATTTCGTAAAAACTAATAAATATTGCGCGCGATCAAAACCACGAAGATCTATTCGTAAGAAATAATAAATGAATATTGTATTCCGCGATCGAGCGCAATCAACCTAGAAATTTTATTATCGTAAAACTATGTATATATAATTTGGAAAATAAGCGGTAACTGAAAAACGTAGTTATTGACGAATTGTTTACGAAATTTAAAAATAAAAAATACATTAAAAATTAAAAAATAATAATAACTTAAAAATATTCTTAAATATCAAATAAATTGAAACGAACAAACATAACGTACGACACATCAATTGTATACCTGTTTCGTGTACGTTCTTGTAGTATGCATAAATTGTAAACGCCAAGTAGAATCGAAATATTTACAGTAGATCGACGGTAAACGCGAAAAAATATTTCTCCTTTTGGTATTGATACGGACAGGCTTCGATAGCCAAACTTCGTGTCAAACCGATACTTATGTATAATGGACACCATTATTGGTGTCAAAATGAAACGCCCTACCCCGCCGACGAAAGCGAACACGATCGGAAACTCTCCTTATAAAATTTCAACAGAACACGTTGTCTTTGACAATCGACACGATAATAGCCCCTGACCTAAACCTGTTTGCCGAGTAACTAAATATTTGCGTTTGTGGCCAGGAATTGAGCGATTTTCACGCCTTGTTATCTTTCGTTTATACATTTTATTGTTTTTATGTCGGTATCCGCATTGGATTTACCGAAGAAGACGCCTTTCCGATCGAAAACCAGTGGTGATAACGAGTCCAACACGTTTAATCCTCACGTATACCACTACGTAATACCGTATATAATATTCGCTGATATAACACACTAAGATTTTATACACGAACACTCTCGATTTTTTCGTTGTTTTATTAAATCATTACTTTGCGACACGAAACCATCAACTAATAATAACGACGACAATATAGAACATAATATTGTGTAAATGACAGTAGCCATTCAACCATCACTGGTCATATTGAAGTTTTATCGTTTATATTTTGCGGTTTTTTTTCATTAAATTCGACGAAATAAAAATAAAAAATCACGTCATTTGGAAACTTTGTAAGTACAACCTATTTCCGTTTACTGTCGAGTATACATTTTGGTCTCACGAATGTTTCAAAAAAATAATAATAATGGCTATAGTCCTCTGTCGTCGTTAGGTGCTAAAAGTAATATGAACTGAAATTCGGAAGAAATGTTTTCAACTAGTCATCCTGTACAAAATGATTTCGACGGAAACGTCGTACACTCGCAGTTCGAACAACAATAGATGATCGGTCAGCGAGACGCCGCTGTAAGCGCGATATAATATAGTGGTTACGTCTAAGTCCGAAATGTTATCGCACTCGACATGAAAATATTACGACCCAGTTTGCTGTTGCGTGAAACCAGAAGGAGTTTATACGATTATTATTGTCTTCGACACGTCTTTCCGTCGGTATAAGTATTGTATAATACACCAGTGGCGCGCGCGGAAGATTCTCCGACGGGACCAATTAATAACATGAAAACAATAAAAGGAAAGAAAAAATATCGTTGAAAAAAATACCGTACGCTCCCGCGCATCGAATTTCACGTATGCACATATACACACACACACGACACGGTGACTGTGGGTCGAAGTCGTTCGTTACATACGACGACGTATAGTATGAGCATGTGTGTGTTGTTCCAGTGTATCTATAATGGGTGAAAACGTCGTGGTTACATATTATACGGTATTATAAAATACTGCGTACAGACGTGCATACATATACGATATCATAATCGCTGGCGCGGTGTTTTTACTTCCTGTTTGACCTACCGCCGGTGCGGAATTTTGATTTTCGGTTCTGATACGACTGCACGACCGCGACCCGGAGTGGATGACTCGACCACGGAACCCGTCTGGTACACGTGTGTTGTCGTCACCGCACGAAATCGCGCACATACACAGACACGCACAAACGCGCGGTTTTGCTCGAAGATACGAATGGGTAGGAAGAAGTGAAAAGTGTCTGAAAAAGTAAAACGATTACAAACGCGCAAAAATGCGCAAGACGACAATAAATTTTGACTAAAATGTGTATTACCATATACTAAATACTATGCATGATTGTACACGCGTTTTCAAAAATATAACGAGTGTTCTATTAATAATCAATAATATTATTGATAATTATTATCGGTCAGTTTCTTGGTGTTACTCGGATGAAGAAGGCAAATATTTGTGATAATGCAAGCGTATGTTTTGAGATATGGTAAACTGTACATAGTGTCTTACGATCCAAAAAAGTAAACTGTTCAGTAGTGAAATGCTCGTAATTTCGTACATCATACGTGATAACCTATAATATTTGATGATGCGAGACCAATGTATAGAGATGCAAAATTTATTAACATTTGTTCAGTGCAAACACTACATATCTCTTACATAATTTTCTAACGAAATTGCGTATAATTGTGTATTCGTAATACGAATTGAAAATATTCAAAAATATTTTACTCCTTGACAATCGGCGGTATAGCGAATAAAAAATCAATATAAAGAATATACTCAGGAATGGGAAGTAAATATTTGGGTGTAGAATAAATGAGCAAACGAACGACGTATAAAATTTACGCTGAGAGTTTCAATTCAGAAACTAAAGAGTTCTCGTATACATTTTTGAGTATCTTACTTAAACGATCTAGGAATCCATAGAGAACAAGCGTAGAATCTATAATTTTTGTGAAATATAGAGTGCAGATAGATTTTAATACTTTTCGACGTTCAACCATATGTTTTTCATTTTATAGTAAGTTCTTTTTAACTAAGAAAATATTATGTATTTGTAATAATTACGTTTTATAGGATGATAATCTTCGCGATATAATATTTTGAATAAATAACTCAAGACTATACATTGCAACTTGTTATGTATATAAAAATGATTTATATAAAATTTGTTATATATTTTACATCATTAAATTGGTCATTACGTATTATAATCAATATATATATATATATACGTGGTGATTCATGTAACATACTATACTCAATTTCTCCAACGATTTGTCGAATTTTTATAACGTTTTTTAGTAAAATATGAAGTATATATAACAGTTTATTTTGTATAATGAAAAGATATTTATTACTATTATTTACCAGAGTAATTTTTTATTGTCTATACTTTCCTTAAATTGCATTATTCAGGGTATAAATTAAATGGATTTCGTTACATTACCATAAAATAATTTCGAGAAAGTGTTGGTAAAAAAAATGAACCACACGTCAAATGAGTAAATTTATTAAGAAATGAACCAAGGCGATTGAGACCACGTGAAGCAGAGTTGACTAGTTTTTTTTTGACAAAAGAAACAACGTAGTTTGTTGCTTTCTCGGCAAGACGGGAAAAATCTAAACGTTTCATAATCCACACCTCTTCGTAATTGGGCATTTAAGTTCAGACAACAGATCCGCAATACTTAGTGAACAAACCGTTTTGAAATTTCCGGCGAAAATTTTAGCGCCAAATCCATCATATGACGACATTATAATGTACGGTTTAAAAACGTATCAATAATTATTCGTTCTACGAGGCGTCCAAGACATCACACATTTGTTTCATCTGCTATCTCTTAGAACCATTAGGTATTTTAGACTTTCATTTAATAATGATAATAAAAAGGAATTACAAACTTTAGCATATATATATATATATTCCATATTCAAATATAAAAATTAGAAATTCGTTAAAACCAAAACTATTTTATGAAATATTCTATTATTGTAAACGAATCAGATAAACGAATAAGATAATAAATTATCTTTAAACCTTTAAACGTCAATTATGATATAATATGTACTACTATAAAATCACATTATTGGTTAATAGTGACATGTCTAATACATTTTTGTTGCAGTCGAATATTGAAAATATCAATCAATGTTCAATAAAAATAAAACAATACACAGGTATTTAAAAGTGAAAAACGATTCCAAACGTAATAACTATTTTAAAACGATATTGCGTAACTGCGATTTACTGTATTATACGATTCATTTACCATTATTTTTAAATATACAAGTGTACGATCGTGTATTTCAAAATATTTTAAAAGTATTTTCAATGTACATACACTTATGTTAAATAACATCTGAAAATTCTAATATTCACCGCGTGAATATTAAGTATCAGTGATATAAACTTAGCTTCCTGCTTGTAATGTAAAAAATCGAATAAATAATACATGTAGTGAAACGAAGATTATGAAAAGTCTACTTAGGTAGACGTGTTTTTTATTTATTTTAACGTATTACGGGAGTACGTTAATTGAACTTCTATACAATTGTTTCGAGAAATCGTTGTTTCTTTGGACTTAAAATAACGAATTAACATTAGAGAAAATAGTTAAGTGAAATCGGATCCTGTGAAATACTATTGGCTTTTATTTAATTAAGTATTATGGATAATATGAAAATCACGGTTGACTGATTTTATCCGAACGCATTTTCCGATATTTACTTAAATCTACGTCCATAATAATAATAGTAATATAGTGATTCCGAAATAAATATAGTATATATCGAACCAAAATCATTTTAAGAAAGTTAATTTTAAATTTAATGCAAGGCAAAACGAGATATGTCGAATTAACAATATTAATAAGCAGCGAGTTTCCTTGTAAACGACGTCATAATAACACATGGCCAATATTTATTTATTGTAGACGCAGTAGTTATTATAATTTTAATATAGTTTTACCTAAAAAACTGTCTTAGAAAACAATAAGAAGATATTTTCAAAAATACTCGAAAACTTGGGATCGTAAACATGAATAATTAAATACTCAACTGCTCGAAAAATCGACATTTTATACAAATTATTTTCAAGAAGATAAACAAAATCAATACTAATCTCGTAATAAACATTATTGTAAAGCGTTTTTGTTTTATTTTTTATTGACGAGCTCTTCGAACAATGTTAGTTTTTATTTATTATTTAACTATTCCAGGACAACCCTCAAATAATCACCTACCTACCTACTCGTACACAACCATTGTTTATTTATTACGTTCGGAGCCAAGTAAAAGTTTACCGGATAATAAATATATATAGCGCGGAGTAGAGCGTCGACATTCGTGCGGCGAGGTCTCTTCATGTTGTATATATAATTTTTATAACAAACTCGGTTCCCATAGGAGTTCTTTACCTTCTCCCAGACGAGCTGAAGAAATATCGGTTTGTCGTGACCGAGTAACCACCTCGCGGCACGAAATCGTCCCAAAACGGTACAGCAGTGTCGATTTAAGTTCGACGGCTTCCCCTCCATTACCGTCGCGCCACCCACATATTTTATCATTGTGCGCGCGGCGGACACGCTTATATCTGTCGTAATAAATGACACGTGTCTTACTCGAAACGGTATTATAACGCTGACGTTTATATTATATATATATATATATTGTTATAGGTCAAATTACCCATCCCAACCAAGGAGACATTACCGCAGTTGGCCGAAGCGTTAAAAGCGGTCACGTACTCGGAAGTCGACGACGATTTAGAGCAAAACTTTGATGGAAAACGGGACACGTACAAAAGGTCGGCCAGGAAATTAGGAACTGACGATCTGGACAATAGCTCTGAATTACAGGAGTATCAAGGTTTGATAATTCGTTTAATATTACGATTTTGTCGGGTTGTGAGAGTTTTCAAAGTAAATCTCACAATTTCGTAGATACAACATTAGTAGTGTACGATAAAAATATATTTTGTTTTTGTTTGTATAAATATATATATATAATATAGGAGTAATGGGTCGTCCTGGTGTCGACTTTCCAATACTCACTTCTATACCTCACACAGACTTCAGCTGTAAGAAGGTGAAAAATCCCGGTTACTATGCAGATCCAGAAACCGACTGTCAGGTATATAACATATTACGTTTAAAAAAATCACGCTATTTTTTGATATTTTTGTTTTCTATAAACGTATGGTTAGTCTTATGTATTCTTCATCTAAATAATGGAAACTACAATTACGCTGACGATGTTGTAATTACCTTTAAATAAATAAATTATAATTGTAAGAAAACATTTACATAACGCTGTTACGCACAATAATATAGCTTATTGTTACAATTTCCAATCAAATAATAATCGACGAACGTATTGAACTAATTTTGTTGCCATTCTCTAAACTAAATTTCAAAATCCTCGTATTATCTAATAACGTAATTCTTTAATTAATCGTAAATTTGTAAACAACTTTTTACAAATAATACATGGCCAAATACCTATTAATAAGAATAAATAGTTAGGATTATAGTTTGTATAAAAATATATATTTACATTATTTATTAATTTAAAATTGAAAAAATAATATTATTTAAATAAAAAAAATCCACCGATTTTGGATTATGTCCGTCATAATGAAACTAAATAAATACCGACGATCATTTTTCTAGGAATAATAAATTACTTATAATATTTCGTAAATAATAATAAGCTAAGTGTTTAAGTACTGTAGTGAAATATAAGGTACGCGAGAAGGTAAGGTTTTCGCGAGAATAAACCAGACGATTTCTTTCAGGTGTTCCACATTTGCGATAACGGTAGAAAAGTATCATTCCTGTGTCCGAACGGTACGATTTTTCGCCAGTCGCATTTAATTTGTGATTGGTGGTTCAGAGTGGACTGTGAACGATCTGTTGAACTATACGAGGAGAGTGCAGAACAGCTCGCAACCGACCAAAGGATATTCAGAGAGCGTGCTGCGGCATTAGCGAAATCGATGCTAAAAGTGCAAACCACGTCGGAAAAAAATGATCGCGTCGTAACAGAACGTTCGTTCGGACCGAGCACGACAATTTTCAATTCCGAAAGCCGACTACCCGAACGCGCTAGATATTTCAATAACTACGAAAGTCAAGTGCCGGCTGATACTAGTTCTTTCGTCAAAAATCAGTTCTCGACAAATTCGAATAACAATCTAAATTCACAGTCTAAGTTGCCCGTAAAAAACTGGAATCAAATTAACTATCAGCCTGGTAATAATAATAACTATCAGATCCAGTCTTCGACGATTGCACAACCGACCTGGAACCAAGGTAACACCCAACTCGGTAATAATTATCAGATTCAATCCTCCACGGTTGCACAATCGACCTGGGACCAAGGTAACTTCCAACCCGGTAATAACTATCCGACCCAATCTTCGACAAATGCTCAACCAACCTGGGATGAAGGTAACCCGAAACCTGGTAATAACTACCAGACCCAATCCTCGACGAGTGCACCACCGACGAACTGGAATCAGGACGTTCGACATAACAATTATCAAAGTGACTCTTTTCAAGGACGGTTTACGACCACTACACAATCATCTAACGTTCAGGACGTCGGTAGTTTCCAATCCAGTAATTATCAGCCGCAATACACGACGGCTAATACTGGGCCGGTTTTCCACCAAGAAGTTACAAGCTCCCAGGCGATTTACCGTCCACAACCAACCGCAGTTACTACTCAATCGAACTGGAATGTCGGTAAAAATAATTACCAACCAGGAAACTACCAAACGATATCGACTACAGTGGCGACGCAAACAAATTGGAACAATCAAGAGGCCAATGGTTTAAAAACGGACAACTACCAATATTATACACCTTCGACGGTACAAACAAATTTGAACCAAGGTAGCACTAATTATCAAGCTGTAAATTATCAGACACTATCCACAACGGAACCGACCCAGAATAACTGGAACAACCAAGACAGTTTCCAAACTGAAAACTATCAAACGTCGCCGACAACGACACCAACACCAGCTAACTGGGCGAACCAAGACGCGAACAACTTCGAAAATGAAAATCTGGAAAAACAGGCGATCACTACCAACGTGCCACTAATCAATAATTGGCATCAGGCCGTCAATAACTTCCAATCAAACAACTATCAGTCCCAACCGGGGACAACCATACAACCCGACTGGGGTCAAGAATCTGAAACCAACCAGCCTCAACAACCGACGACGATATTCCCCTCCGAGAACGAACAAACTATGCCAGCCAAAGAGAGCCAAGTACCCGCCGAGTCTGCCTCCTTCGTAGGTCACCAAAACTCGGCTAAATTTAATTATCGGCCAGAAAATTACTACACGCAAACTACATCGACGAACCCACCGCTAACAACGTATTCGGTATCAACCAATAATTATTCGCCGAGCGGCGCCTTTTCGTTCAACGATTATCAAAGATCAGTTAACGACCCAATCGCTAAAGATATATCGACCGAAGCCCCTTCAGTCACCACTACGGTGTTGGATTATGCGGCCGTCAACAATACCACGTTATCACCGTCCGGAGGCGAGACGTTAATTCCGAATATGATAAACTCGTTACAAACACTGTCAGACAATAATCTGATTTTCGATTTGGACGGACAAAATGCTTACCCGCCGCAAACGAACACGGACGAAGATTTAAATTCCATCGCGTTGTATTTTAACAATGTGCCGAATCGACAATTGACCACCGGGCCAAGTGACGATTCACAATTCAACTACAACGAACAGACGTCCCGATCGTATACCAACGAGGCAAGTACCGTTGGTGTCGTTTCCGTGAAGAGTACTACGCCGATCATTGACAACACAATCATACCCTCCGTGTTAACGCAAAACACGAAGGAAGAGTACGTAAAGCTGTTCAGAAATGACACGAAACAAGAACCGGCACCCGTGACGTGGTCAGTGAGTACAACTAGTACAACCACGCCGCCGAACCTTGGTTTTGCTCAAGGATTGAACTTGAATCGCTCGTCGGTGGAATTGAGAGAACTGGCTGCCGTATTTACGAGGGCCCTAACTGCATATTTGGATGATCCAGAAAACTTCCGTAAAATACTAGCAGAAGTAAGGCCGACGGAACCGCCCGCTGCGAAGACCAGCGTAACCGAGGAACAAGAAGTATTGGATTTTTCTGATGACTCGAAACGCCATCGGAACAAGCCAATCGGATCGAGTACAACATCGAGCACGAGTTTGGTTGATGAAATCAATGGCATGCCGCAAAACGTCAATGCATTAACCGACTTGTCCACCACCGTTCCACAATATACCACGTCACCATTGATAGAAATTACGTCGAAATTCAGCGAGACGCCGAAGCCCGGTATACAAGAATATGCGCCACTTGTGGATAGTGAACAGTTACAAGTGGCTGGCACTCAATCGTTTTATTCGCGAAGGGACAACAGTATTGAAACGACTAAAACTGTAAAACCAGCAACCTCCACGTTAACGTGGACAGTGTCTCCCACGATAGACATCGAAACGAAAATCAAGACTACGACTTCGTCACCTATTTACTTTACCACCACTGCAGAAAACTTAGAAACCACTATGATCGTACAACGTGCCAAAGAAATGTTCAATCACTTGAATGCGTCTGACGCAGGAATATTAATGAATGTCATGAAAACTGCTCAAAACAACGATACGGTTAAAAGGTAATAACGATTTTTAAAATAGATATCCAACTGATATTACGTCATCTTCGTTGGTTTTTTTTTTATTTTATTTTAATTATTTTAATCTACGTAATTTTATATTACCTTGTATATTTTATTAATTAATTATTAAATCAACTTTATCACTTAACTAAAAAAAGTCCTGCAAGCGCTATGAATATAGACTTAAGCAATTTACTTATAGATATTTGAGTTATATTATTATTTTGAAATTTTAAACAATGATATATCATTGTACTTAAATAATGATTCTGAGATACGCTAATAATTATAATTGACAAATACTATTAATATCGTTCAGATATTAGTTATTACCAAACTTATATTACATTTAAAATTTTTCAAAAATATAATAATTGTTCTTGTCCAAAACGAATACGTCGAACATATTATTAGTTTGTTTTTTGTTGGGTAGTTTTTAATTGCTCTGAAGAAAACTACTAGGAAAATCAATAAACATATTGAATAAAATATCCATTAAATACAATTTATTACGGAAACGTAACACATATCAAAAACAATCCCTCTAAATAAAAGTATTCACAGACAAGATAAAAAATTAAATATATAAAAATATTAGCTTCGTTCAGAATCTCGAACGTATTTATTAAATAGGTATTTTAGGAATTAATGTGACGTATTAGTTAGGTATAATGCTTAAAACTTCTGTTAATAGTTACTGAGTATTAATAACAGAATATATATTAAGAGTATCAAAGCATAGGAATATAATTATTTAAATTTTTAACGATAGAAATTTATCAAACCACACAAAATCAAAAACACGATAGATATATCTTTTTCAATTTTATTGTAGTATTTAAACATATTCGTTTACATTATATCCAATATCGCTACACATAAATTATATATATGTGTATAAATTCGTTCAATAATATTTAATTGTACCGATATCTGAAGATTAAACGAATATTTTTGTTGTAATCCTGTAAAACATATAGTTAACGAATAACAAAAAACGAATATTCGCTTGAAGAGAAAAAACATAATATAATTAGACATAATTTAATGGCCGTTTCATTCCTCAGGCTAGTTTTACTGTTGGTGAACGACCCGAACAAGGGGAATAGTCCGGCACAGACCAGACACAACATAATCGAAGCGTTGCTAGACAACGGAAGGGCTGCCACCGATCAGTCGCCGTACGTTTTTGCGTCGACCACGTCCTCGCCCGGGGAGGTGGCACTAACGTCCAGTCCAGGAATCCCGTTCGGCCAGAGGTTACAGGAAGATGGTTCGCCGGTCATAGATGGTGTACGTCGCAAAAAATCCAGAAAAGGGACCAGGAGAAGGATCGTACACCGCAGTAGATCGGTGGGCACTTCCACCGCATCAACGACAATAACAAGTGCAACTTGGCAGGGAGCCAACGACGTGGGCCACGGTCTGAGTTCCGATTCAGATGCGCGTGCAGTCGAACTTCTTAAGTCTCTGTATTCGATCGCATCTAAATGGTCGTAATTGGACAATAACCCACTCGCTGCATTTTTCTTCTCAACAATTTCCGTCCCCGCCACCAACGATGTGAGGAAGTCACAACTCCCTTTTTCCTCATATTCTCTCTCTCGCTCTCTTGTTCTTTTTTCTCTCTCTCTCTTACCGTCGACGGCATTTCCATTCTGCCTGTGTCATAACCGCGCACAAATCAAATTATTTACGATTGTATCGTCTAGGACTTAAATATTATTATTATTATTTTTATTATTATAATTATAATAATAATAATTATTATTATTATCAATATTATTATTATTATTATTATTATTATTATTATTACGAATTCTAATCAGACCAAGTTATAAAATACGAAAATAAAAATGCGCCGAGTAAAAATAAACGAAAAAAATCGTTATTTGATAACCTCATCGGTATTATTATTTCATGCATCATCATGTCTGTAAAATCGTTTATTTTACTTCATACGATTCGATCCGTGCTCTAAATCAAATTCAAAACGCCCGCATTCTCGTGCTCTATTAATCGCCCATTGTAATATTCTTAAATCTGATTAAGTTTTATGTTAAAAGCTCAAATATAATATCGTCCGATTTAAAAAATCTCGGGACGCACAATTTCACCGACGAACATGTTTTGATCGCGTATAATCTGTCGGAGTTTAATGAACAACTTTTCGGAATTCCAGAATAAAAATCAATCTCGAAGAGGTCCATTTGATAATTATTTTTGTTACATTATTCAAACGAAATCGATCTGTAAGTTATTGCAAATTACGATTAAATAATAAACATTTCAAATTATCCTTTTCAAAACGCCATACAGCTAATACGATGTATAACACAAGATTTAGGAAATAAACAATTTACACGTATTTAAACGTATTTAAACGTCCAAATGACAATTAGTTGTATTTCGATCAATCCGTTTATGACAATATATATACACATACACACATAAACAATGACGC
The DNA here is from genome assembly GCA_025469175.1 of Geopemphigus sp. TES_GeoC_2020. Classification (NCBI taxonomy): domain Eukaryota; kingdom Metazoa; phylum Arthropoda; class Insecta; order Hemiptera; family Aphididae; genus Geopemphigus; species Geopemphigus sp. TES_GeoC_2020. The sequence continues at coordinate 34,517 of JAIPRN010000938.1, read as the reverse complement.
GTTTGTAAAAAAATAAATAGCATTAGAAGTATGTTGCCATCGCCTAGCACAGAATAATATTATTATAATTATTAATTGTCAGATACGCGTCTAGACAACACGAGTTATGTAAATTGAATCTAGTCCTCGGCGAATCGGCGTGTTTAACTGTTTTAGGCTTAAGATTTATTCGTGTTTTATGTATTATTTAGAATTTGCTCATATATCAAAAGTACGTTTCAGCTAAGATTCTGTTAAATTACTCGTGATATCATACGTGTTTCATAAATTTGAATTTATGAACTTTTCTATATTGTTGTTTTTATTATTTTCAATTTCAACCGAAATTCACGTAAAAAATGATTATTATTATTATTATTATTATTACAGGCATTTAAGTTTAAATTGACAAACAAAAGTTTCCAATCTTAACTATAATTTTCACCATTACAGTGTTTTTATATTATTATTTTTATTATTATAACTATTATTATTTTAATTAATGCTGTAATTTTAGTATTTCATTATTTACTACGTCTTATTTTATTTATCTATAAGTTTTATGTGAATATATTGCACACATATTATTAACTGATTCGTATCGATATAACGATACGTATTTTATATTTTTAATTTACTCACTTTAATAGTTGAGTTTCATTACAATGCCATGTAATAATGTTATCACATTATGTCTTATGTAAATTGCGTAAAATTGTAAATAAAAAATTGAACTATTGTGTATCTTTTGTAAAAACTCTATTACTTCAATAAAATAATATGATATAATACACCTTTTTCGCGAAAGTAACCAATGTCCAAATGGAATACGCTTCATTGGTGGAATTTTAAACATGTAACAAAAAGCACAATTATTATACGAGTTTATTTATCATATCTAAACAATTTTTGAAATTATTAATTTATTTAAATAAAGTAATATTTTATTTAAAAGTTTAAGTATTTATTTTACTATATTGTTATTATTTTTGAAAAATTTTATTTTAATTTTTAACAAAATAACGTTAAAATATTGATAGGAAGCCATCGAATCACCATCGTTTTCAAAAAACCGTTCTAAGTGAAAATATGTTTATTATTATCGATAATAGTTTTTCAATATTCAAATCTTATAAATTTAAATAAACGTTATAGTAAACAATTTTTAAAAAAAATGTTTATAATGTTAATGAAAATTCTTCATTTTTTACTGATATACCTTTTCAATGAAAGATTTTCAAGAAATCATAATTTGTCGTTTATGAGTAATTTCATTATCAGAATCCAAAATAAGGTCTTAAAAAGCAATTCATATTATTCCAAAAATATCGAAGTATTCAAGTATCTAATAATACTTGAACATCCTTGTTAAGACAAAAAACACAACCACCCATCTTACAATGATAGTGGTAATAACCAATTCCACAGTCAGTGTAATTAGTGGCTCAGTGCTAACCTATTCTGAGGGATTCTAATTTTACACAAAAAATTATACGATTTAAAGACTTTTTTTTATTTTATAAATATGTATTGAATATTTAGAACATTGTACCTACAAAATGTTTAAAAAATGACAGTTCCGAAATATATCAGGGTCTTGATCAACAGCCCTCTTAGTCCCATCTTCTTAATCTGACAATTCTTACTCGTTGTCGAGGAATTAAAAGACAATTACAACATACATTATTTGTTACCACGGAAAATTTCTTGGCAAACCATATGCTGAATTATTACTGAAAACTACTGTATCCAAAACAATGTTTGTATTAACGAGGAATACAACAAAACAAGGACTATAAAATATAACATTATATAACTTTTCAGACATTTATATTTATTTCAGCTACTTATATATATATATATATATATATATATTTAATTCTTAAATATTAACGTGAGACAATACATAATTTTAACAAGAATATCTATAGTAATATGTATAGTTATCATAGATTACATTATAAATCTTGTGTTTCTGTTTTACTTATGCGACATTTTTAAAAAAAACTTAAACTTATCATTTTAAATACAATATTGTGTACATCGGTTTAATCTTGGCGACGTTGACAGATTTGTTAGATTACGTTAGGAATTTAAAATTCTGTGACAGATCATCAGTCATTTTGAATGTCACTAGCCTATTAAGTCAATTTTTACTTATAAGTTAATTTATTAATTTTATTTTACACGTCATAGTTACCTTACTTCAACTAAAAATTTGTCTACAAAGTACGAATTATAGTATATTTACTATATTTTAAATTACAACCTACTCATAACACGTAATATTTGTTTTCGACGTACGTCTGTGTCATATTTGTTTCATTTAAATATGTATTATTTATTTAAAAATCGTGCGATACGACTTAAAGTATCGAGTTATTTAAAAATTTTGTATGTTATCAAATTTTTATTTTATTGATTATTATTTTGTGGGTATAAAATTAGAAGGATCTATAATTACTTCCAAATCTATTTTATAAAATTAAGTTCGGACCTTTTTTAAGTTTATTCCATACAACTCGTTTTATTACAGATTGATTAACATCTTGTATACTGCTAGTTTATAAAATATCTTTCTAAATATTTTAATAATTCAACTTTTTTGTACACGATAGAAAATATAATCCGTGTCACTTATTTCAATCGTTTTTTGAAATGATTATTATATACACATTAGCCGAGTAATAACAGGCTTTAATTTATCATTATTCTTTATAGTAATGAGCAACATTGTCGAAACTAAAATAGCAAATATTAATAATTATTGTATTATAAAATTTTGATTTTGGCGGTTTTTTAAAATATGTATATTTTTAAATAATATATTATTTTTGAGTCGATTAGAAATATTTTTCAAATAGTAAAGTTTAATCCAATTTAAAAATTTTAAATTAAAATTAATGACATTATTATGTAGCCATTATACTTTCATAGAAGATGGTGTACTTCATTAATAAAAATGGCAAATATCATTATCCATTATAAACCTTTAATTTTTCATCCGATACTGAATCAGAATTTGTGAATAAATTGATATTAATATTATGATCTTAGCTATTAAAAGTCATAAAATTTTATTATACGTCGATTTGTTTTAATCTACTTAATCTCATTTCGTATGATAAAAATATAACTAGATAATAGTAAGACACAAATATTTTATCTACGTTATCCAATAAGATAACAATACATTAAATTAACTAGTTAACTTAATATATTAATATTAACTAATCATTAAACTTCATTACTCATTAATGTCCATCCTTGTGTAAATATATCGTAATAATGAAAAATCACAATGGACACTTTTATTTCACAAAATTATATTTATTGTAATTATTAACGTGGAGATAATTTTAATGTTTAAAAAATCGAACTATTATTTTACAGTATTTCTGTACCATTACATATTCTGTTCGTTTTAAAATAATAATAAACGTTTTTCCAGCTAGCGTAATAATAAAGTCGTGTAATCTTATTGAATGGTAAATATTTTGTACATATACAAACTATTAATATAATTATAGTAGTGAAGAATTTGTAAATGATCAATAAAAAAAATATTTTCATATTAGATATCAATTTTATAATATTTGTTCATATCTCTTATAGTTATGGTAACATATTTGTCGACAAACGATTTATACATATGATTAATATATTTCTTATATAGTATAAAAGTATAAAAAAGCAATAATTATTTAAATGAATATAAACATATGAAAAAAGCAATTATTAAACATAGTATTATTACTGTGGTATGAATTATTACAAATAATTGATTATATTTACATTATGAAGCTTAAGCAAAATTTATATCTGTGAATATATATATATAAAATAAATAAATAAATTTATTTATTTATTTTCTGTTATGATCATTAGATTATTGGTTGACTTTAACTAAGCAAAATAAGCTATTGGGAAATTAAAAACGTTCGACAACAAAAGAAATGTAAAAAACCTAATTTTAAATAATAAATTCGATAATAAAACTAAATTATGGCAATTTTGAGCTTCGATCATCATTTTTTATATGGTGGCAAATATTCCCTGTCTGGTACAGCTGGTTTATTGTAAGAGTTTACAAACTGTGCATCGGATGCGGGACCTGTTGTTCCAGGATATGACGCAGTTGGCGATGAACCTGGGAAAGTAGAGCCTGGACCATACGAACCTACAGTACTTCCTTGACCGGGATAGGGTGTTGTACCTGTACTTCCATATGAACCTTGTGAACTTGGCCGTCCATTATTGTTTGAACCTGTGGATGGATAAGAAGATGGACTTTGTGCACCTGGATAACTACTTGGACGCTGCCCTGGGAATAATGCACTAGTTTGTGATGGGTAATTTGCTGTTAGACCTTGTGCACCTATTTGTCCTGGGTAGTTTGCGGTTGAGCCTTGAGAACCAGACTGACCCGGGTAGTTAGCGGTCGGACCTTGCGGTCCATATTGACTTGGATAATTAGCAGTTGGGCCTTGAGAACCAGACTGTCCTGGATAGTTGGCAGTTGGACCTTGCGGACCAGACTGTCCTGGGTAGTTAGCGGTTGGACCTTGCGGACCAGTTTGTCCTGGGTAGTTGGCAGTGGGTCCTTGTGGTCCATATTGTCCTGGATAGTTAGCGGTTGGACCTTGCGGACCAGACTGTCCTGGGTAGTTAGCGGTTGGACCTTGTGGACCAGACTGTCCTGGGTAGTTGGCAGTTGGACCTTGCGGACCAGACTGTCCTGGATAGTTAGCGGTTGGACCTTGTGGACCAGTTTGTCCTGGGTAGTTGGCAGTGGGTCCTTGTGGTCCATATTGCCCTGGATAGTTAGCGGTTGGACCTTGGGAACCAAATTGACCTGGATAGTTGGCAGTTGGACCTTGAGGACCAGACTGACCCGGGTAGTTAGCAGTTGGACCTTGAGGACCAGATTGACCTGGGTAGTTGGCAGTTGGACCTTGGGGACCAGATTGACCTGGGTAGTTAGCAGTTGGACCTTGAGGACCAGCCTGACCCGGGTAGTTAGCAGTTGGGCCTTGTGGTCCCGATTGTCCTGGATAATTAGCAATTGGGCCTTGTGGTCCAGAAATTACAGGGAAATTAGCAATTGGACCTTGCGGACCAGAAATACCGGGAAAATTAGCTACGGGGCCTTGTGGTCCAGACTGTCCAGGAAAGTTTGCTACTGGTCCAGTTGGACCGAATTGTCCAGGAAAATTAGCAACAGGACCTTGTGAACCTGATTGTCCCGGAGAACCTACTTTAGAATAGTCATAAATATTAGCATTTAGGCTATAAAGACTTTCGGCTGTAGAACAATCAAACTGATTCCACCAAACACATACGAAGTGCTGTTGGTGGAAAATCGTTCCGTTAGGACATATGAAATCGTACTTAATGTTATTAGAACATATGTGGAATACTTGGCATCTAGTCTCGGTATCAGCATAATATCCTGGTAATTTTTGGTTGCAAGTGAATGAAGTTTTTGGTATTTCAGATAATATAGGGTAGTCTGTTCCAGGCTCACCAGGAATAGCAGATAAATCACCACCTTCGTAAGAGCCATCATCGGCATTACCAGTTGGCGAGTTTCCTGATCCAAAGCCGTTTCCAATATTACTAGGTCTTTGTCCACCAACATTGCCCCCAAAGAAATTGCTAGGCCCTTGACCTCCTGCATTTCCACCTCCAAAACTGCTAGGACCTTGACTACCAGCGTTTCCGCCAAAGAAACTACTAGGCCCTTGGCCTCCGGCACTTCCACCACCGACGCTACTAGGTCCTTGACCACCGGAGTTTCCACCAAAGAAACTGCTTGGTCCTTGTCCACCTGCATTTCCACCTCCAAAGCTGCTAGGACCTTGTCCACCAGCATTTCCACCTCCGAAACTGCTAGGGCCTTGTCCACCAATACTGGTACCTCCATAATTTGGTTTTGATCCAACAGCATTACCACTACCAAAACCATTCAACCCTTGTGATCCAACGTTGCTACCTCCAAAGTTGCCTAAAAATAGATTGTATTGTTAAAAAATCTTCAATCGATATTAATTATTATTTGATATAATTACCAGGGGCATTACCGATTCCATAACCACTTGATCCCAGGCTACTTCCAAAAGTAGTTCCTTGTCCGGGAACACTACTACCACCATAACCCGGAGCATTACCATTTCCAAAACTAGTTACTCCTACACTATTTCCACTGCCGTAATTGTTGGGCGCATTTCCACTTCCAAAACCAGGTGATCCTGTATTTCCTCCAAATCCACTTGATCCAGATCCGAAACCTGATCCTGTTCCGCCAGTGTTCCCAACTCCGCCATATCCATTACCACTTTGTGGTGCTCCTAAACTAGGTCCACTTGGTCCATAACCTGGCCTTTGGTTTGATCCAGAAGAGCCATCATCTGAAGAGCCGTAACCGGGTGATGAGCTTGACCCAGTAGGGAAATTTCCAGGTCGCTGAGCAGTAGAGCTTGGGAAATTCGCAGTAGTGAAATCTTGCGGTGCCGTTGTAGGGTAAGCAGTTTGGCCACCGTATCCGCCGGTATAACTAGGTGTACCAGTAGGTCCAGTAGAACCGAACACATCGGTCGGAGTCGGGTACGATGAAACTGTGCTAGGGAATTGTGTAGGATAACTAAAACCTGATGGTTTAGATACTAATCCATCATTCCCAAATGGTCTTGGTGTTGTTGGGCTATTCAAGGGATTCGATGGTTTATTATAATTATAACCACCTTGTGCCTAAAATAAACGAAAAGTATTATTTCTAAGTAATAATTATGTTGCGTATCGAAAGTATGTGAAAAACTTACCAATGCGTAATGTGATAGGGCGAACAAAGTGCCTGAAACACACCCAATTAAATTAATAAATACGATAATAATGTGATAATAAAGAATTCATTGTATTCGAGATGATTTACCTATAAGAAATGCGAAATTAAATTATTAGTAATAAAATAGTATAATTGAAATAAATAACTGACAAAAAGTTTAGGAATCAATTCACTAACCTTGTTAGTACCTAAGTATTTATGAATTCCAATAAAACTATTGTCAATTTTCATAACTGACTTTGCTAAATTTTATTTGAGAAAATTGAGCATTAACTGTTTAACACATGACCTCATTCTCTAGATATTTTTACGATTTTTCTCACGAAAACCCTGAACATTATGCAATTCATTAGTCTGTTTAAATACTTATTACTTGCAAAATATTATATTATTTTGTACTAAACCAACAGCTCCATTTACCTACTAGTAATTAAGTTACTAAAATTCTTTTTATATTCAAAATATCTCTTCTGAGAATTTAATATAAAAATACAAACACTTCTACACACACACACACACTGCAATACCAGTTCCCAAACGTAATATAAAAAATTGAATACGTGTGTTTGGACACAATACCTTTCACGTTGAACTCAAATTATTTCGATATATTCTTACTATTTAAAAGAAAAACGATCAAAATTGTGTTTAAGTAAGACTGCTCGTTATTATTCAATTTGTAGCGAACATATTTTAAAATGCTCAAATTAACTTGAAAATTATAACATTTAAATCGGAGTATTAAACAAATAAACGGCGGATAGATCATTTGAAACATTAGCGACCAAATTTTCTCAATAAAATTATATTGAACAGTTCACCTTAACCGTGGCTCACAGATTGTTGACCGTTGAATGTTGTAATTTTCTCAGTTTCACGGTATGACACATAATAAGAAACAATAATATTAGTGTAGCCTGACGATAGTATCGTGCATATACATTGTGCGCGTATTATTACAGTACACAAACACACACACACACACACACACACACACACATAAATACGAGATGAATTGCGCGGAAAACCGTCCGTTTTGCAAGCCGTTTTGGTTTGGTGCCGGATTCGGACAAATTGTGTAACGGGAGCTCAGGAGAGAATCCATCATCTTACACGGTCACGACTTCATGCACGAACTCTGTTTGCGCTGCGCTCACCCGTCGCGTATTCTTTTGAAAATCCTCGATGAAATATAACCGTCGATATGTGTACCGTCCTCGTAGTGTAAATAGTGTGTAAATATGTGCTAATACACCCATTGTTAATTGTGTAATCATTTTTGAAAGTCCACAAACCGCGGGAACGAAAAAAATTACCCGAAATGACGTTTATCCAGCACGTTTATTCAGCGGTATGTGAATCCGCGATAGCCCTCGGGGGTCGTTTAATGTCAATTACGGCATTTATTGCGAAAATCGTCCGCAAAATGAACAGGCACACACGTTTGGAACTTATCGTAAAGTTACTATAAACGTAACACGAGTTCGACGAACATTGATCAGCCGATCTGATGTCACGAACACAATTACTACGATTTACACTGTCGAATTTCATAAAAAAATAATGCAAAGAAAGGTCATAAATTGTGAACTCGGACTAACGAAGGTGAAACCAATATAGCAGTCGTGACGATAGCGCGTAAATACGAGCGCAAACGCACGATATCGGTAGATCTGTCCGTCCGATCGTACAATTCGTATAATACAAGCTAGGAGGGATTCTGTTTAACGTCCAATCAATTACTGTCGACTAACAACGATCTTGGGTTTATACTTACAGAGCAACTGCACAAAAGACGTCTTCATGTTGATCGACACACACCTCCTGAAAATCGAGACAATTCGTATATATAACACTATATTTTTTCCCCGTGGCCAATCCGACCAATAAAAGATCTTTGAATATAATATACATAAAACGGGACAACGCGCGGCGAGCGTGAATAATCGTAATTATAAACACGGTGTCGTCAAATAATTCCGAACCGTCAAGTCGCACGCGGTGTGACGATGGTGAATTATGCAACAGCCGTGTATGTAATTGGACGACGAGCGCGACCTATATATATGCGAGTACGTTGTTAGGTCGTGTCGACCGGATCGAAATGTCCGAAAACAATACCCGAAGTAATATCCGCAAAACGAATAACAATAATCTATAATGTCGACAACGTCCTTCAGATGGTCAGTTCCGACACCTCCGGCACGATCTGTGTCAAATCGAATATGATACACGGCACGCGCGCGAAAATAACGCGACGACAAATTGACACCCTGGTTCTGTCCCTGCATGATGCGATGTAATCGCCGCGAAACACCAAAAGGACAATACAACCGCTCTGGTGCGGTACGGTGTGATTGTGGAACGGCGGTCGTCACGCCGGGCAAATGCGCAAAGTTCACGAGCGCGCGACCGTACAAGGCCTTCGAGATCGTTATCGAACTAGGAAAATCCGGCGGCTACTACGCCGATTTTGTTTCCCGCGCGTTCCCTTTCTTGTACACCGTTGGTCGAACGAAACGAAAATTATTGTTAGGATAATACGAATTTAACGGCGGTCGTCGCGCGTCCAATTCGATGTTTACGGTCGGACGCGCGCGCGTCGTCGGATAATATATCGCGTTTGTTTATAATAATATTTACGACACACGCGCTGAGAGGTCGCGATTTATGGTTTCTGGGTCCGAGACCCGTGTCGAAAGGGTTCACGGAGTCGCGACGTTATGATATTATTATTATGCGTGCAGTCCGTTTATATTGTTCACGCGTTACGTGTGGCCGCGATTCGAACGAAACCGTGTTAAATCCCGACCCAGCGCCATCCCGCCCCCACCATCTGGCTATATTATAATACGATAAATATTATAAGTAGTCCGTCAATTTCGGACGATCGCCTTCGTGTTGCACTTCCACCACTCGCGTCAAATTTCAACCGTATTACGTACGTGGCGCGCCAATTTTTTTATAACCCAAATGGCGTCGTGCGCGAACGGAATGGCGTCCGAGTAAACTGCGTATTGCGCGAACCGCGTACCGAATAACGATTGTTCGTTCACGCCACCGCGTTATTACAATATTCCGTTTCTCACACTCGAAATGTAAAATAAACAAACGAACGGAAAAAACGTAACAATACGACCGTTCCAATTTCGGACGCGGACAGACGCGCGGCGATATTTCGCCATCGATTAATGTCAGTTAATTACGTTTTACGTTATACGTATTGTACGTACGTTCGGGACGGGTACGCGTTTATTTAAACTGATATCGCGATTCATCCTCACACTCGCATACCTTCTCCGCAAACACGTCCGTATCGCAATGGAAACGTTGTGCACAGATCGGCAGCCCGCGCACAATATAAACCGTAGTAAACCAATTAATATTGTAGCGCTTAAATTATCTTTACCGTTACGTTTGCGTGTTCGTTACAATTAAAAAGCAAATTTCGATCAAATACTAGCCGCGCGACACAGTCGGATCTTTGTTTCGCCGAATCTCTAGTATCTCTAGTGTCATTGTTTTCTCAGACAACGTAATAGCGACTGACGACGCCAAAGAAATGAGTGCCTACGATACCACACCGTGACATTAAATCGATAATTTCTTATCATCCATACTATACTGTAGTCCTTATTTCTTGAACGGTCAATCACTTTAATCGATAAATCAAAAACTACCGACGTTTGTTCTTTCGTTAAAAACAACACACGACTGCGACGTTTCGAACGTTATATTATAAAATAAAAATATTCTCTATTGTTTTATTCACTAAAGTAGCCCAAACGATTGCATTACTAAGATAAGATGAACGTAATTATTGTCAGATACACTCGAAAATAAATCCAATTTCGTTACGATTAATTTTTTTTTATGTCGAATATCTTAAATAAATTGATATCAAAAAATGTTCGTCTTTAATTCCCGGTAAAAACAATTTAAAAGCGTTCTAAGGTTTTTTGCGTTAATTTTAAATTTAGAAAATCTATGATAATGATTCGTCGTTGTCAATTATTATTATAATATTAATAGAGAATATAATATAATATTTATAGAGAAACATTTTATTTCTTTAAACTCAATGTTTGCGTAAAAATCAAACACGTTGGTTTTAAATATTATTTGTGATTATAAGATGATAACTGATGAGAAAGTTATGCTTCAAAAGTAATGGACATTACATGTTAACGCTATTTTAGATTTTATTCGAATCTTTTTTACAACAATTCCAATATTATCGTAAACATATATGTATATACAAAAACATTATCTATCCTACGTCAATTCCGGTAAGTATATAACGTCATTAATGGGCTGTCTGTCCTTCGTAATATAATCGGACATCATACATCCGAGTCCGATATCTGTGTGGCATAGGTACGTTAATTGTTTTTAAATTGGTAATTTTATATCAGTAAAAATTATTCGTTCGAAATGCACTATACTTGAACAATCGAATTGTAAGTAGTCGTGTTACCTTTAACGTAGGAAATAATAAAACAAAACGAAGAACGAGCCATACAAATGGTTTTCATTTTACATAACGTATAAGAAAAACGAAATAATAATTGCAACGTTGTTCTTTCGTAAATAGTACGAATTTTACAACGACGTTTCTTTTTATTTATCCTCGGTGTTACTATAGATGAAAATATTTACACTCGTATTTCGTCGAGTTGAAAATTAAAACTGTGTCGTTTGGGTCTTAATAATTGCAATCGTCCGCTAGGCTTACGATTCATTTTATAAAACGGTTAAACGACCGTGATGCGATATTGTCAGAAAATAAGAAAACGCATGTGTTATAAAAGTCTTGTGAAAGTCGCCACATAATATACGTATACACAACGTAAGATTATGCACTTTTACCGAACACGAGCTACTACGATCGATATTATGCATTCGCAAATAATTGTGATGTGTTCTTTTGTTTAATGAGAGACGCGCGGAGTACGAAAATGCGTGAGTACTTAGTCGTCTTACCTTTTAGTCGGCCGCCGGAAATGAGTGAACGTAGATTAGCCTCACGGATAACACGGAAAAACGCGAAACTGCCGGACGAAAGAAAAACAAACTTAAATCACTCGTCGAATCTAATTTGACGGATGAACGCGCGCTGATACGGTTTATAAACGACGTGAAGCGTTTTCAAAAATTGATTTTCGTGTAGAAAATCGTACGCGAAAATAATTACTGACGACACGCGATGTGGTACGCACGGTGGTCCCTGCACTGTGAATGATAAGTTGCGGGAGCGCACGATTATTTATAGGCCCGTGGTCGGACCGACGAGCGCGCCGTCGAGTCCCACCAGTCGTGGGGACAAACATTCTAAGCCGCAGTGGGGTCATCGCGACTTACCCCCCCGACGAGTGCACTTTCGCCGAAGACGAGCTCAACGAGGTCGTCAACGTCGGTGTCGTTTTTTCAAAACCCCGTCCCAAATCATAGTCACACTACATTTCGATCCTCAGTCGACACGTACTGTCGATCGGCCAACCCACCGAGCGGTCGTCGCAACCGTTTGTTGCACACCGCCCGTCGTTGACAACGATCACTTGTCCGCGTCTTTACATCAATCTTCGCGAGCGTGCGCGATCGCTAACTATACGCACGTACCGCGAGTATGATTTGTACCAAGTACGTTTTTTTTCGTTTTTTTTTCGTTTTAACTCGCGCGTTTTGAACTTTGAAACTTCGTTCATACTTAGGACAATTGCCGAACGGTATCGACGAATTTTTCGCATCTGTTTATACGTGTTTCCGCTATCAATAAATGTACATTAGACTGGATAGTGTTCGAGTTTTTTATTTGTTGTCCGTGCGAAAATTCGGCGATTTCCTCGACTCGATTTACGCGAAATATTATTTCAATTATCCATATCATCCAACGTGTTCTTTTGCAAGCCGGAACGTTTTTTTTTCATGTCTCATTCCTTGTACGTTTATCTTTACGCGTGTCTAGATATTTTTCACAATTTATTTCTTTATGTTTTGAATATGTACTTAAATATTTTATTTTGTACGCATTTCGTAATATTTTAAAAATGAGAAATGAACTCTCATATATGATTTCAAACAACACTCTAATAAAAATAAACCTGTAAAAAAAATTATAAAGTCTTACTTAAAATAAGAAATATTATTAAAAAAAAATATGTTTTATAATTTAACTCATATTAAATTTTTTCAAATCTATCATAAAACATTACGACAATTTTAAATTAAGTTTAATCGTTTAAAACAAATTTCATCTTAAATATGATTTTAAAAATATATGTCAATTGCGTTAAATATTTATATATGTATATGATATTTATTTTATAACATATTTAATTTGTTCGATATAAACAATTTCTAAAAACATTAAACTGAAAACAAAAATGTATTATACTTGTTTTTTGTAAAAATACATTGATAACGTCTTAACGTTTTATTTCATGTTAGCCAAACATTAAAACTTCTAACGACCACTTAAACAAATAAACTACTGGAAAATCATTATTTGTATTCGATCGGTAATTTTCGCGCTTACTTCATTTTAGAATTTATTAATTTACTGAAATGATTTTCTTTTTTTTTTTAATATAGTTATGAAAGTGTTTACTCCGAGGGTATACAATATATTTTGTTTTCTTTGAAATATCAAAATAAGTCTTCTCGGAAAATTTGTATAATCTCATGAATTATCTCCGGTGTCCAGACATTGAATAAGTCGTCAGACCATTAGAGAAACGTTCCCCGTACAATTCTTTTACGCACGAAGTAATGATAAAGTGACATAACAGAAGACGATGTATGGTAATGAAATTATTGAGTAATGTTTGAATACCCACTACAAAGCATTAATGTCCAAATACGTGGTTTATATTCACCAATCCATAGTCAGTTTTATTAATTATACGTTAAAAAAAACTACGAAAACGTATTTAATAAAATTCACACACAATTATTAAGAAAAATAAATTTTTGTTTATATCTGTCGAATAGACTTGAAAAAATTTAAAAATTAAACTGAAAAAAAAATTAATATTTTTATATACGTATATTTTTTTAGTTTAAACTATCATTTTGTTACATGATATAGTTTCTAAGAACAATAATTATGTTTACGTTCAACTTTGGCATTTAAATTAAACACGTCAACATATTTTCAATAGAAAATACACAAAGTAATTTCTAACGGGTTTTAATTATACCGCTATTAAAAAAATTATTAAACAAATGTCTTCCAAATAATTGTATGCGCATCCATCTATTTTAATCATTTGCGTAAGCTTTAGAATCTATTCTATCTATCTAGTCAATATCATATACGTTTAAATCCACTTTTAAGTAATACGTTGAAAATGTTTTACGATTCGTGTATTTTCAAAAATGTACACTATAGCATATGGAATAAGAATTCCCATTATAAACTTGTCATCGCAACTACTTACTATATATGTTATAATAATTTGGCTTCGGAGCAATCAATTTTTGCGTTGACTCTGTATATCAAGTTGCGTTCAGTGGTATTACGACGTTAAAAAAATGTTCAAGCACCGTTCACTTTAAGCACGTTCTAACTTTAACTTCATATAATATTGTTATCATAATACAATTTGTAATTGTATAAAAGACCTTGGTTAACGAACTCGTTAACTCGTGTTATTTAATCTAACAAATAGATGTCTAATTAAAAATAATAAGGCATTTAAAGGAGTCAAGGAAATGTTAAAAGGAAAACGAATTATTTTGCCCAACTTGTTCATTGTAACTGTATGGTATATACGAACACGTTATTATATTTATATCCGGTATTTTATTGTTTTCTTTGAGATTAAATAATTAGATAAAAGCTTTAAACGAATTAGATAGTGTAATGGATTTTTATATACATATTTAAATACGTTATCAAATACCTTTGTTCTCTACAATAAAGTATTCCAAATACAAATTCTTGGTATCAAAGACAATGGTACTAAATATGTTTATTTGTTTAACATTTTTGGGAAACGTTTGGAATATAATATCGTTTAAAAAAAGACTAATATATCGCTAATAAAAGTACCACTACTGCTTGGAGAAATATTATTATTCTAAATTATCCTTGTACACGTAGCTTAAAAAATAAATACATTTTTTTCAAATCTTCTATTTTAAAATACTATATATATATATACATATATATAATTATAGATATATATTTATACAAGCGAACACAATTAAATATTTACGATTATAGTGAAGGCCAATTGAAAAATCGAACTTTTTACTACTATTTTACTACTCGATTGTACTTTTTTTGGTAAAATATATGAATGATATCTTTTTCAACCCTGAGCAAATGTAAAATCATACAATTCCAATTCATAGATAACAGAACTCAACAGACAAATCTGAAAATAAATAAATATGAAAAATATAATATATATATAAAACTATTAATTACATTTTTATCATATTTATTATAATATTGGATATTTATTATCCAATATATTATTTAAACATATTTAATGAATACAGTTGTTACTATAACAATTAATAAGTAAATTTACGAGCGTTACTCAGTTTGACAATTTAATTTTAAATTACCTATATTAGTTAATAATAATATTAATTTATTACGCCTTAAATATTTTGAACAATTAAAAGAACAAATATTTTCAAATTCTAAAAATATATGCTTATTGAAAATTAAAGGTTTTTATATATTATAAAACAAAGTTTTATTTTTAATTATTGATTATTTATTTAGTTTAATATTTTTATCATAATTGTTAATTTATTTTATAATTAAAATTACATGTTTGTTATAAGAAGAAAAGAAGTGAAAATCATCTAAAATTAAAGGAAACATAAATATAAGATACATACCCAAAAAATAATGCAAAAACAAAAATGAATTATAATAATTGCATAACGAACTACAAAACTTATTACATATTCAATATATTTTTAAACAAATTAATATATATAATTTATATATTTGTATATAAAAAAATATGGATAAATTATTTTTACAAGTTTTGTATTGGAAAAACATTATTCTTCTTTCGACATGTTTGATAATAGTTAAATATAATATGTTCTAAATTAAAACGATAAATAATATGTTATTAATTTGATTATGGATAAAAAAATATTGTAGGAAATTGATCCATACTTAATAGATTTAATTTAGAATAAGAATATGCTTGTTATATTTTTAATTTAACATTATTTTTTTAATAAATTAAATATTATTTTATTTATTAATATAATATTTGAGTAATAATTCATTCGTTCAATATACTTAATAATGTCACATTTAATGTAAACATTAAACTAAATAACTTACATTTAGATAACAAATTATACGATATTAATTAATTTACAAGCTATATACTTAAATAAAAATAATGCACTTAGTAATTTATATATATATATAAACACCCAATGTTAGTTTAATTGCATAAGATAATAATATAGTGAATGTATTAAGCGTACAGTATACTTATCGTGTACACAAATCAGAAGACCAACACATTTTTCCACAAATAATTATACGTGTTTTAACATAAGTATAATGTTATATTATGTTACGAATTCGAATATACCGGCGAACATAGTAATAATTATAATGACAGGTGTTTTCTAATAACTTGTGTCTATGCTTAACCCGTTAAATAAATTAAATAATCCGTCAGTATATTATATAACTATTAGTACGTGGTTGTAATCCCCATTAGATACCTTAATATTAAATATTATCAATCAACAAGTTATTTGAACAGTTTATTCTCACGTAATGTAATATCATCAATTCTATTCGATAACAGAAAGTGTACAATTATTTTCGTTAAAGTATATACAGAAACGATAGTTTTTTAAATATAGATTGCATGTTTTCCGTTATTTTTGGACAACATTATTTTTGATAGGCAATAATCGTAGATAATTTTAAAATTATTCGTAGCGAAATTATATAAATGAAATATATCGTATATATTGTATATTAACTTATGTTGTTTTACGTTATGAATTTAAGTTCCTCCTTTATCGTTGCATAAAAAATCGTAAATGAGAAAAACTGGAAAATAACTTAGCTAAAAACGTTTTTTTTAATTTTCAACGAAAACATGTCCTTGAAATAAACAAATTATCTTAACACAAATCTTGTATTTTTTTATTATTAATATTATTATTTTTAATAAAATACTTATTGTAGAAATATTTTTAATTTTAATAAATTATAAAACAAATTTAATAATTGTAATTTTGAAATTAAATTAGCTTCCTTATATAACAGTATGAATCGCATTTTGTTATAAATGAAAACCACTTAAACATAATAAAATAAAATAAAATTAAAATAAAAACTATATAGACCATATTAATTATAGATCGCGCTATATTACAATTATATATATATATATATATATATTCAAAACTATGACAGATGTGATATGTTTCTAAGAAAGTGTGATCATCTATCAGTATTAAATATAAAACTACGGCTGTATTATATTTGTCTAATTCATCCATGTACGTCTCTATTCCAGACTAAAATATATTACGAAATTATAAATATTCATGTTATATTGCGTTCGCGCGGTAGAATATTTCAAATGAACTATACAATGCTAGGAATAAATATAGGATATCCGTTAACTTCAAATTACGCGTGTTTTTCAACAATATAATACCTATATTTTTTTAACTTAATATTATTAAAACGTAATTATACATGTTAATATTAAGTATCTCATCGTATTTTATAAATTGTCATAGAAAAAAAAATAAAAATGATATATATATATATAAACTAAATAAATTCCATAATGGTTCCAAAGATCTAGTCGTGTTATATATTTGACGAATCCATTATTACGTTTAATATAAGTGTAAATGTGAAAGTCAGACAATAACCGAATATAACATAATTTCGTACTTCTGTAATATGTTAAAAGAGTTAGAAAGAAGATCGTGTCCGACGAAATATAACGAAACAATAATAAATCAAGAAGATAGAAAATCCGGTAAAATCAACAACGTAATATTACGCGACTGCCCAAGACCAATAATATTAATAATAAATAACAATTATAGCATTGGCGCGTTTAAATATATAACCCGAATTAAATATATTTTTGTAATTAATCAGTCGTAATTTCACGGGAGTTCTAAGATGTTATATATGCCTCATATTTATTTTCGCCAAATGTTCATTATGTATTAATATTGGCCAGTACAGTGAACCGTGTCGACGTGACAGCCAACTGTATTAATTATTATTGTTACTCAAACGACTCATAATATTGTAATAAATACGCGGTAATCGAAAATGGTCTCGTAATGTTCGTGCATTTACTAATTTAGTTCATCTATCTGTAAGTTTCTAAGTGCGTCATAGCGCTTCCTAAAAAAAATCGTGACCAGTTCGTTATAGTGGCTTGCCGAGCATGTGTAGTGAAGTAATTTCGGTTAGGTACGTTGAAATTGTTCAATTTCGTCTATATGTGTTTATGTATGTTTACACATACACGCATAGCCGAATCCACGACTAATTTTTATTAGTTTATTTGCTCTTTTTTCTCCTTTTCTTTTATCGTTGTTGTTGTCTGCGTTCATATTCAAAATCCTTGTAGAATGGGCGGACGGAGACGTGTAATTTAAAAATTATGTCATCAGCCGGTGGGAGGAGTCGAACGGAATTTATTTATTCGTAATGGCGCGAGAGTCTTAAGGGCAAATCTCTTTTGGATTATGCACACAACGCATTATTAAACAAATAATACCGTATTCAAATCGCGTATACCACCTGTGCCGGGATAAATCGAATATAATAAAGAACTTTTGCCTGTACGTGTGAGCCCATATACAGGGTGGTTATGTAAAGAGTGTATGTATATGGTAAGGTTCACTTGAACGAAAATTGTATGTCAATAATAAAACGAAATCGTTCGATCGTGTATGCCTGTGACGCGCCATATTACTGCACCCCGGCCGTAAAATTGCCCAATTCACGAAACAAACCAATTTCTGTAGAGTTCTTTGTAGACGTCACCGTTCACACATTATCGTAAACGTAAAATTGTTAGTAATTCGTGATATATAATTGGCAAGTTGTTGATTAACTTATATTCGCGCGTTTCAATTGAGCGCAATAATATAATTACGTGTAGATATACTTCGAATTCACAATAGTACAGCGTACGTAATATTATGGAGAAAACTATTAGCCCGTATATTCGTCATTATGTTCAGCCGACAAACATTATACGCAGAATGGCGTTAAAGTTCACGTTTTCTATACCTGTATATTTTATATACAACAATACTTATAAAATTACGTTACGTAAGTTTATGTGTATAATATATGTAACCTACACTACTCGTTATCGTGGTGTTAACACCAAATTTAACTACCAAACGTAATTCTCTGTACGCCTATCGGAAAATATTATCCGAGTTTTTTTTAACGTAACATGTTTGACTCGATTTGTTCTAAATTATCTTATTATGTTTGTATACATAATACGTATAACGCATACCCAATATTAAACAAAATTATTTTGGCAAATCACCAATTATCATAATTGTAATAATAAATTTATAAATATAATTTGAACGAATATCGTCAGATTGGTTTTAAAATAATATTTGATTAGACATTTTGCGATATAATAATAATGACGTTATAATTGAGGCGGTCGTTAATTATCGATGGGCGTATACATATTGAACGCACAACACCAATGTATGTGTAGGTGAGATTATACAACAAACAAATTTACGACTTTATTAAATAGTAATCTGTATTAGAAAAAATTTTCAATTCATAGATATGAATTCATAAGTATTCATAAGTATATATATTATAATGTCTCTAAAATTTTATTTAATATTATTAAATTTTTAATAATAACAAATAAATATTTTTAAATATATTTTTAGAAAAATTATTTCCATCAATTTCATATCCAAAAGGTTGTATTTGACTTGTTACATTTTTTTTCGTACAATAATAAACGGTCATTTAAAATAATGTACTAAATTTAATTTTAATTAATTTATGAAACAAAAATTATTAATTAAAATTATTATTAATTAAAAAACAATGTGATAACGTAAAAAAAATTGCGCTTATTTTCAGAAATCAACAAATATTATCAAAAATACTTATGCAAATACATCGTACGATATTATAATGTTAAAGTACTTTTAGTACTTTACTACTTAAAGTACACATTTTTCGAAATACATAAAAATGTATTTAAAACGCAAACCGTCATTGGTAATCTAGGCACCATATAATACTTTACTAAAATTTGTTTTGACAATTTTATTACATATACTTAGATATATAAATTACTAGGTACCTAAATATATATATATATATATATATATAGTTTATTAAAATAATTGTATGATGTGAATAGTAACTTATATTTCGGATTTCGTAAATATATATAATAATTTATTTATTTCGTTCTTTATTATATTAAAACATTTCTAAAAATTAATGACTAATTTGTAAAAGAATACTGTGCATAATGTAGGTATATGACCTTTAAAACAGGATGTATACCTACATCATATTATGAATAACTTAAATAAAAACATGATAGGAATTATGAATAACATTTAAATCCCAAAGTAGGAAGTTATAATTTATAATGTTAATAAGTTTAAATGTGTATCCCTTTACGTGAAAGTTTTTATAAATTAATATTAGGTACCTAACCTAACTTATTGAAAATTAATAAATTAACATTCGAATTAGGAGCATATGATCATGGGAAATTATGAAAAATTAAATATTGGAACAATAATTAATAATAATTACAGTATGAGTATAAACTGGTAAATCGTATTATCTAATTAAATAAATCATATACATTTATATTTAAATATTATATAATAAACCATAACAGATGTTTAGAATAAACGATATGTTTTAATTTTATACATTTCACGTATATTTGAGTGGATATATATATATTAGCGTGGAGACTTAAGATTTATTAGTTATTAATAACTCTGATTAAACAGCCGAGTATTTGTATTCTGCATACATTCAACATCCTTATTGGGAGACAGTCAACGTTTATGGTGTACAGGAATAGTATTCATTAACCGACTCCACAAATTTTACAACGTGAAATCAATTCTAGTTAAAGGTTATCAAAGTGATTTTCTTATTAATAAGCAATCTCAATGATGTACATATATATATATATTTATTTATTTATTTATTTATTTATTTATTTATTTATTTATTTATTTATTTATATTTATATGACGTTTCGAGTAAAATCGAAAACTCGAAAATATATAGCTTATATATTAGAGTAATTTTTATTTTTAAACATTCGAATTTTTTATTCAGAACCTCGTCTTTTCATAATGTATTATAAGAAAGTAATTTGTATAAAATTTAGTGGTGATGACTTACTCCCCATCCCGTGCCACGAGAGAAGTAAATAATTACTAAATAATTTTATCGTTTTGTCAAATTTCAAGCGAAATCTATAACTGTAGTATAAGAATAAATATATTTTTATATATATACATGTATACGTCCATAGACGTTTGTATTTGGACCGTTCAAGAGTGCTTCAATAAAAGTATTATTTAAATGACGATGTATTGTTGGCATTACCCGACTGAATATAATAAAATCGAAACGTATATACTATTTATATTTCCAATACGATAATAGCATTATTGTCTTATCACGTCATTCTATTGATTTGTTTCTATTCCTTGACCCGAATCATAAAATCCGATACAAAAACAAATGTAAAACACCAACTCAATACGTATATATATATCGTCATACACGTATCATCGTTTGCGTATATACCGCGATGATGTTACACATTGACGCGTCGAAATATCACCGCCCGTCGTACGATCGAATATATCATCGTGACATTGATATATAAAACGATCGTTTGTGTTCGGGAGAAACGGCCAAAACGAATAAACACGACTGTTACTAATAACGAACGCCGTCGAAACGTCCTTCGAACAGCCACGCCAACGGATATATTTGGCAAAGAACCGTTAAAACGTTTCGTTTGCGTATCCTGGACGAATACATTCATGTCCTTATTACGCGAACGGATTAGTTTATAAAGACGTCAAAACGACTCGACGTTTCGCCGATCAAAAAAAAAAAATATTTTTTCGATAAAAAGATCATCTCCGGTAATAATAACTCGACGGTTCGGTTGAAATTTCGTTATATTTTTCACTCGAGTAACGAAACGATGTTTTACTTATTAAGTTATCCTCGAAACATCCTAACTTTCGACGCAATTATATTTATATGGAAACGTCGTATACGAGTGTAACAAGTAATGGTTAGTTACAACTGCGCCCCATATTTTTGACCGTTGGTATTTACTAACCGACAATACTAAGCCCGCAACAATAACCCGTTATTTGATGCGACTGCTATTGACGTTGTTGCGGGTAATTTTAGACGAACGTCACGTTCGATTCCGTGACATTGAACATCCGACGGTCTAAACGAAAACGTTTTCGTAATGTCGAAACAAATAAATGGATATTACCGTTTTTAATCGCCCACCGTTAATGTTTTTACCTTAAATTTGAAATTTGATAAATTTTAAAAACCTTAAAATTTTCTTAAATTTGAAATCGGTATAAATCTGTACCGATCTCAACGTAGGTCGCGTACGTGATCACGTACTGAACGGTCATATTTGCGACAAAAGCCACATTCGCGATTGAAATTTCGCGAGAAACAAAGAAAACCGTGTTTCTCGTCCAACATGTTGAATTAAAGGAAACACAAAAGCGTGGATTCTTACGTATAGTTGTAATGTACAATATAATACGCGTATAAAACTTAAACTGTAAATTAAGTTGGAGTAGCTAACAGAATATTCGATGAAAAAATTACGTTAGAGATTCGAACGTGATGATCTTATGACACTTGTAATTTAGAGCGTTACGCGTTACTAATATAGTCAACGTCGTCATTATATAGAACGTAAAATACGATATAATAATGAACTTGTATTGAATATCGCATTGACACGATCCGTCGAAACCTACCATAGTGCCCGTACAAATTACACACATCGCACATATATACGCGTACATATGGCTAAACGTTGGAAAACGGGTTTTTTTAATTCAAAACGTACGAGTACAATTATAACACTGATAAAACGTAATGTCCACGATATAAAATATGTAATAACGCGTAGGTATTGTTAGATCACAGAGATGTGTAATCTGCGTGCCTCGTGAGATTGCCGCGGCTATCCGCAGCGCCGCCGTCACACTTTGTTGAAGTCGTTTAAATTCAATTTCACATGACACGGACGTTCAAGCACATAATCATAATAACACGCGGGTCTTCACACTTTTCGGTCACGTCCATTCCACACAGCGGTCCGCTGCCACTCTGCTCAACGATTTTAACGATGGTCATTGCGCATCATTACGCAACACAATACAAATTAACGACATTTTTTTTTAAAAAATCTTTTGAACAATAAATGGCCCGGGATACGTTCAAAAACAATTCATACTCAAATATTTTATATAGAACGTAATAAACTCTCTACTTTTAAATCGGTATTTTTCTTTCTTACAACCACTACGTACTTATATTTAATTCTGTTTTTGAAAAATTGTTAGTTTTTGTTTATCCGTAAATGTATTATTATTTTTTAACATAATAACATACAACTACAATAGTACACTTGGATACTAACAATGTTCATAAGACCTCGAATGAACATTATACTACTATTAAAACAGTCCGAGGAGTAAAATGAAAAGCGAATATATGATTTTGTTTTTTAATTTAAAAATTATTTAATTATGTAAAAGAAATCAAGGCTATCGTAAAAATTTGACTGATTGTTATTATTTCAACCTAATATTATCAGACTGATTTTCCAAATTTTACCAATTTCAATTATTATCATTAGATAACAAAATCTTGTACAAATGTTACTGTATAATATTAGTAAGTTTGAAAAATCTACAACATCGTTTTACTAACAGGTTATTTATTTGTATTTTGAACGTTCGCAAATTAATGTTAATCTGGTCTATTATTTACGAACGTTTGAACGTAGAAAACCCGTTTTCATTATATGTGAATACATCATCATTTGATGCCAACAATGTATATTTACGTACATTTGATCCTTATAATTACGATTATATATATAATAATCATTAATAGGGCGAAACTGTGTATTTCACATCAAAACGTGTTAAATAATTCGTTTTGGTATACTCAAACGCGCGAGTATACATAATAATTTAATGGCGATTCGATATTACGGAATGTTTAGCTCGGATAATCTACGTCTTTACATTACGGACATTACACGAGTACCGTAAATACCTTTAGGCTATAGACGGTAATTATTTTCCTACGACTGCAAATTATATAGACGAGCATTAGGTATTGAAAAAATTACATAAATTATCGTGGCGCCTGACGATCCTGTCAAAAAAATACTTCGTCAAATCCATGTCATTATATCGCGTGTTAAAATTATCCAAATAAGAATGCCTCGTTTAAACGTAATTTGAATGATTAGAAAACCTTTAATTATATATGGCCGCGTTGTTTTTAGAGCCTTGGCTGATAAAACCTTGCCATACCTAAGGCGACAAATTTAGAAGGGATTATCGTTGCGTACAACAAAACTAGATGCCAAGGAAAAATGTTATATAACATTTTAGCTTAATTCGTACGCCTTAAAAAAAATACTTTAAATCGCGTAATATTAATATATACATATAATATCATAATGTACAGTTTAAACTTAAGAACGTATAACAGGGAAATAGAAACGAGAGAAGATAAGGAGGATTGATCTCCTCGTAGTAATGTTTTTTATTTCTTAATATCAGATTTCGTTTCCCATTTGGTCAGTTATAAAATATGAAATGTATATCCTACGAAAATAATTTTATAATGAGCAATTTTTTTATTGTTATCAAAAATGTCTTTTCTTTAACGGTTTAATGTGTGTTTAAGAAATACAAGAAATCAAATGATAATCAGTTTTTGTACGATATTTTATTCATACTTATATATTATGGTAGTGTGGTATTTATGTTTTACATGAAAACCTACAATTTCTTCGAGCGAATTGTAGTAATTATAATTAACTGAGCATCTTACATAAAATTATAACTACTTAATTAAACGGATTAAAAATACTACAATATGTCTATATGTAACACGATTGCATATTTATTTTTATATTGCAAACGTAACATGTCCTATTAATTGGAGGAAACCTCCTTAAAAATATAATCAATAGAAAACTATTACCCAGTTCCCATTCTCTTCTCTCTTCCTCATGATAATTTTCGTTTGTGCGCCCATGCCCGAAATAATCGTGTACAAAGGATTAAATTCAAACATTACAAAATACATCGTTCATAAATAAACTATCCGAACACATATAGCCGTCGAACTGTCTTCGTTTCACTGTAGTTCTCTGGAAATATAATTTTTATGTTATTAAGTTAATGGCCATATCGGGCGCATAGAAACAATGGGTGGTGACATGAAATATGTTATATCGTAGTACTCGTTCAACGTTCCACTAGTCAACATCTCTAGTCGACGAAGCAACATTATATCCCTTCTTACACCAACACTCTACTCACACTATCCTGTACCTACATGTAATCACGTTAGAATGTACGTTATGTGGCGGTATCTTTTCAAAGGTTACTTGGAATTACTGATTTTATAAGCCAAAACAGAAATCGGCAAACTTCCCGAACAACAAACGAACAATGATGCGGCGATCGGGGACCGGTCCCGATCGCCGACTCCAACGTCGTCGCCCATTTAAAAACACGTCAAGTTGGCGATCGAATACCAACATAGTATCCAAAATACCAAACCTAACGTTGTCCGCGTCAAAAAAGCCGTCTTCGTTTCGGAAGAGGTTGAAATTATGCCCGAGAAAATTATTCTCGGAGAGATCAAGACAAAATCGATCACTATCTATTAGCTGTCTATCCACAGCAGTTGTAAATAGAGAAGGTTTTTCTCGATTATAAAAATGAATCGGGAAACGTTAAACATTTTTAAAGAACTGTAGCCCGTTACCTTGCGGACCCATGGCAATATCTCCCGTTAAACATTTTTGTATGTGTTTTTTCGTTTTTATTTTTGGTATTTCGACTTTCTGTTGTTAATTTTTTTTTGTATTTTTACCTAGTTTATTGCAATTCCTCATTGTTAACCTATTTTCATTATTTACACTTGTATTATAAAATTAATTACGAATTTTACACAATTGAGTCGTACGTTTTTATTTAAATTTTTTTCAACGAATACTAAACACTATCATAACTGTCGATACCTCAGAGTATTTCTTAAAACACATTAAGATGTTGATTTAATAAACCTCCCTAAAAATATAATTTATAATAGAATACTATCTAACTTCTCCCGCCCCAGAATTATTTCGTTTTCACGCCACTGACATTTAGTACTATTCACATAAATATTAGATATTATAAAAATACTATTATGTATACTTGTATTATTATCATCGATCCAATTGAGGATCATATAATAGTAGTTCAAGTACCTTGGTAAAATGTATTTAAAATATATTAAATACGTTTTGGTTCCAAATTACTTGAATTTCTGTTGCATTTGATAAATCTGGTATAACATAAAATTATGTATTTTTGTCAAAAATTATTTTTATTTATTTTTATTGATAAATGTTTGTTGAAAAATATAACTATTTAAAATAGTTCTTAAAAATTCAAAACCCCGTTATTTGGTTCTCATTATTCGTTGTGAGTGATCAATCTAAAATTATATAGTAATATATACATTATATATATTAAATACCCATCAATTATCTAATAAAAATTTAGTGCTTTCTTTGTGTTACAACAAAAGAGAACGGTGTCTAGAATTTTAGTTTTCGAAAACGACATCAACAATATTATAAATCCATTATTCCACATTATCAACAAAACTATGTTGCCATTTTAGTAGCAATATTAATAGAATAACACGAAAAATATAATGACTACATTATTTCCCGGTCTATTATTCTATAAGAAAATTATAATTGTTGATACATTTTTCTTTTTTAAAAGATCACTCAGACGTCCATAATATAAATTTGATCTATGAGTAAGTACCTACTCGAAGAAATCCAAATTCCACTTAGGTGGAAATTACTAACTTCTTCGATCGGATTTGAAACCATTAAGTAAATACACACAGTGGTTATCATAATATTGGTCAGGGCCTTTTCGGTATTCATACGACGTGTTCGCGACTCCTCCTTGCTCTTACTCTCAGTCCACGCCTAGCAATATTTGTGATATTTATATAATTACATCGGTACTATTTAAAAAGCGTAATATGTGCTAACCTGTACATTAATAATAGTCATAATGTAAAAAGAAACACCAAAACCCGTGTATGGCGACGATTGCGCTTAATAAAACGTTTCTGTTAGATTCTATATTATGATCGAAATAAACGGAATACCCATGCGTAACGTATCAATACAGAATACAGATAAACACGGTACATCATAATACAATAAGTACTCATTCGAAAAAATTTTTCAATTTACGGACATCTTATTAAATTAAAAACGGATATATATATCGTGATAGCTGGCCATTATAATATGATAAATAAACATGCGCCGTAATAATATCGTACATTATTGTGTAACTGCTGCGCACGACGAACTCAATTCGGTGAAACACATGACGATTACTACCACTACAAATCATATTATCGCGAATTATGACTGCTCAAAGTATTAAGGGTTTGTTCCACGTTTTTATCGCGAAGGGTATTCGTCGTGCGATTAGATACGATCCGTCAATCGTCACTCTCTTAAAGTATTTAAACACTTTTTTTATATTCATATTTTATTTTCAATATTATCTCGGTTTTGTCAAATACGCGTTCTAAATACTTTAGGTAAATTATAAAAATACCGAATCCAAGAAGAAAGCAACGTTGTTAATTATAGTTCGTAAAACTAAGAATAAGAATCTACAACAATCCCATATATTTATATTAGTTGTATATAAACAGAAGCTCATATAACATATGTATATCTATACACAATTTTCGTCTTGCAATGTACTTCGTTTATTACTATTGTTAAATTTGTTTTTGTAAGTCAAACTTTTACCGCCTTCTTATTCATCATAGATAAAAGTAAAATAACGTCATTATAAAAAAACGATTGTTTTTCGTATAAATAAAACGTGAAATCGTCGAATATTTCTAAAATACTTTTTTGGAGAAATATTGAAATACGTAATTAATTTCTTTTCTTCTAATTATTCAAATAAATTAATATTCTGAAACTTTTTCAAAAATATTTTCTATAAATCATAAGTCTGATATGATCTTACGTGTATGTTATTAGGTACAACTCCGAAATTACACTTCAACTTCACCATGTGTCTAACAATTTTTGTACAAATAA
Organism: Geopemphigus sp. TES_GeoC_2020; assembly: GCA_025469175.1. NCBI lineage: Eukaryota > Metazoa > Arthropoda > Insecta > Hemiptera > Aphididae > Geopemphigus > Geopemphigus sp. TES_GeoC_2020. The sequence goes on along the minus strand of JAIPRN010000938.1, from coordinate 6,215 downwards.
TAGATGCATATCGTGTCCTAAAATGCAGCGAATTAAATACAATTATTAAACAAAGTATTATTTGTTATTATTGAAATCTATGGATCACTATAATGAAATTGGTACAATATAATGATATTATAAAACAACTGTAACAATTAAAGTTTTCATACCATGACAGTTTTCTAACTAGTAATAATATACCTTAGCCAAACCACAAGTTATATTTTATACAGAATTATGTTTTATTTTATCTTCGTGTCCTATTGTCCTGCCATACAGAAATTTTTTCGTCAGTTTTGTAAGCATATTTCAATTATTCCTTATTATTAACGTATATCTCGTGTATTTATTTATTATTCACGACAATTACTTTCGTTTCAAATTCGAAATATTATTTTATTTAAAAATGGAATATAGCCCAATTTTGGTTGATGATCCAACAAGTAATCTATAATCACTTAAAACTAATCCGAACGTTTATTTTTCCATTTGTTAAGTTTATTATATCTAACTTAGATAATATAATCACTTTAACGTATCTATAATAAAAACGATACTACAAGTTTGAAACTTTCAATTTTCGTTATTTTTAAATAAACCCTTTAGGGTTAATTTTTTTGAAATGTTTTTGTATTGAAAATGTACGAACGATAAATTAATTTTAAGAAAAAACATGTATTATTCTACTCACATTGACGATATATATTCGATTTATATAAACACATAACAATAACGCATTAAATAGTTCAAATAATATTAATTGTAAAATTTAAATGCTCTTTTTATTACAAAATACGATTATTATATTAATATTCACACGAGCGAATATGTTAAACTATTATTATTGAAAATGTGAAATTAATGATATATTATCGAAATTAAATTAAAGATTCCAAAATTACCGGTAGTTTTAAAATTTGGTCGACAAAAAACACTTGCTAATGATATTTTGGCCGTTTTTGAATTACAGGAATGATTGTTTCAAGGTATCGTCCAAATTCAATGTTTTGTAATTTATAACTTACTAATAAATTACTTAACGTGCCAAAAAAACTGCCCGTTGGGTACGCCCCCGATCGTTTAATATTTTTCAAACATTACAGGTATCGTTGCGATTGAAAACTTAATTTTGTGTAACGTAACCACGAAGGCATAAATATCAACTAGTCTATACTCGCAAGCAGCCATCACCTCCATAAAAACAATACGCTCATAATTTTCGCATTATTATCAGATACTGTCGTGTATTTATATACGTGTGTATGTGTAACAGTAGATCTTATTTTGTATACACGTAATAATATATTTTTTTCATAAGATCCAAATGAATTTCATTAGTTTTACGTTCGAGAAATTTCCGAATGAGTTTAGTTCGTATTAATCAAATAGCAATAATAGATTAAACCGCGCTCTACCCAACAAAGACCGTGTCTATCGCTGTTTTGTATATCAACGTAAGTATAATAATATTCGGTTTTGGCGGCTTATGACTAATATACAGCCGCTATATTATGTTTTTAGTATGAACACAATACACTTTTCGTAATACGCGTTCATTTTTAGTTTTTTTAGTACTTTGTTTTACTTTTCGATTAGATTGTGTTACTTAACGTCTTTCGGACATGAATAAAAGCCGCAAAATCAAATTGACGTGCGTAAATAAATCGGCGTCATTAACCGCTCTCCGCGAAGAGTATATGATAAACTCGCCACTCGCAGACAACGTTCGACGAGCCGTGGTTCACTCGTTTAACGACAGTGTGTAAAATACTATCTTATATACAGAACGACGATGGGTATGGCTCAACAGGTTGGATTTCCAAATACTATGAGAGATGTACCTATGAAAATAACCAATTATACGTTACGCGTTGTGTACGTCATGACATTTTCCCTGGAGACAAAAGCGTTTTCACACAATAGATGCACTAATACGATTATTATTATGATTAAAAATATTATTATTATTATTATTATTATTATACGTTTAAAACAATAGGAAATGTGTTAATTAAGTCGAGAATAATGATGTATATGTGTGAGTGTGTTTATGTGTGTTTGTGTGTGTGTGTGTGTGTGTGTGTGTGTGTGTGTGTGTGTGTGTGTGTGTGTGTGTGTGTGTGTGTGTGTGTGTGTGTGAGCGCGTATGTGTGTAAGTGCTATTTTTGTACTCTCAACGATAAATTACGACGTTCCAACGTATTTGTGTTTAAATTTCTTAATGCGTATAATAAACACGCCGCGAAACAACTTCTGGGCCGAGAACGCGACGCGATAGTGCACAGATCACCACCGCGCGCACGATCAGACGATTACGTACCGTGGCGATGTATTTATCGTAGCGGGTAGTAAGTACGATTTCGATTTCGCCGTCGTAATTAAAAGTTCAACGGCTAATCTGCATACAATGGACACGCGGTTAATTCGGGAAAACAAATTACGCCTCCGACGCCTCTCCCCTGTGACGTCGAATGCTGTGCGTGGCACCCGCAACCGGGCATCGGTAAAACGTGAGAAGTCAAGGCCAATGCAATTCCGTTCGAAATTCCGTGCCGTGTCCGTAACGTGCTCTTACGGAATCTACGGTATAATGCTGGCGAGGAGGTGTAACGAATCATGTGGCGATTATTGTTCCGGGTTACCGTGTATTTGCGCGGCTGTTGTTTGATTCACTTTGGATAAACACTACCGATCCGGGAAACAATAGAACTTCACGATATAACCATCGCAATTGGTTCTGTTTCTGTGCGGGCGCGATGTCGAAACAAAACTCCCATTACGAATGACGATTTCCTCCCTCTCTCCCCCCACTCTCACTTGCAATAAAATTACCGCGTCCGCCCAGAAGCACTGCAAACAATAATAATAATTCGTGTACGACACGCGTTAACATGATCGAGTTGTACATTTAGTGACTACGTGCATATTCAAGTAATGGTTAGAAGAGGAGGGAGTTTAGAGTTACGCATATCTCGTTCGTGTAGAAATGATATTGATATACCGTTCTCAAAATTACGTTACTTACGGTAAACATAATACGGTAACTTTTTTTAGCGCTTGAGACGGTTTAATTTTTTTTCGAGTAACGCGACTATTTTTAGTGAACTAAACCATTTCGGGGTAGCGTATAAAGCTATTCTTCCTATAGATATCTCAATTACGCAATAATACGCAACTTATTGAAATGTAAACATTTTAACGCCCAATGTTTTTCTCGAAAATATTATTTATTTTTGCGTATTTTATTATGGTAAAAAGCATATTTCCATTAAACATGAAGGTAAATTTATGCTACAGTATTACATATATCTAAGACTTTTAGAGCATATGAATTTAAGCTCCGTGGTTATTCGGCTGCACTTATTATAAATTGTATTTAAAATAATAGTGATTAGAACGGTAAAAATTTAATTAAACGTTAAATGTTACTCCGTAATATACACTGGTATCGTCATTTTAAATAATACATTCGGTAAGGTAACAATTATTTTTATCAACAACGTATTATATAATCTAATAGTAAAACAGAAAATATATTATTTTAACGACAATTGGTCTCTAACTGTTACAAAAAACGTTTTATTACGTATCTGCACATACTCAATAGTAATATTAGACGTGTTCTACGTAACGTTGAATTGTATTTTCGTGAACAAATTACGTACAATTTTTCGTTCGAAATGGAAAAATAGCGAAATTACAACTTGACGAAATAACTTCGCTATATTCAATTCTGAACACTTGGCAAATAGTCGGTTAAACGATCCCTCACGTTGACCTTAATTTTAAAACAGCTTTTATAGTTCAATAATAATAAAAAAATAAAACGTGGGCGATCGGTTCAAGTAAAGTTAATATTTCGTCATTCTTTGCGACATTCCATGACCATCATCAATTTGAGAACTGCAATGAAATAATAATAATAAAATAATATTAATAATAATAATAATAATAACAATGATAATAATAAATGAATTAAGGTTTTTTTTGTACAACGCGATAACGAATCATCTAACGCATTTCGTCAAGAATAATGAGTGGACTAGCAATCGTCATAACAAAATCGTTAAGTTTGTCATTTAATGCCGACAGTTGACCTGAAAAAAAATCAAATCAGACCATCATAACTATCTATAGTTGAGATATAAATAGTATTCATAATTTATCAGACAGCAATTCTGAGACCAATGTCATCTGATACATAATATGCAAAAAATACACGTTAACGTAAAGTTTCAGATATTTATTCCCTCGACCTGCGATAATTTGAAATAATAATAATTATTACAGTAAATTGTCGTCATTGTCGAAATCATTTCTATGATTCACTACATCTTAAAAAATTTAACGAATCAACACAAATCATAATTCTAATTAGTACACCAAAGCTGGAAATTAACGAGGTAAAAAATTTAATCAAGTTTAAAATTTTTGTTTATTTGATATACACGATCTATACTAATAAGCACAATAATTATATTAGATATGAGTACAAAAAACTTAATACATAGGAACATATTAAATTTAAATTTTAACAACGAACTAAATAATAAAATTTAGATTATACTTGATACACTTGTGTAGAGCAGTCCATCCACTGGTGACACTCGAGTTTATTTAGTTAAATTTTTATTTTTTTAATTACGTTTTAAATCAGACTATTTTTAAATTGGCGGATCGAGAAGATCACAACCTCATTTGCGTTTAAGACGTTTGTGCGGATTACTTAAAATGGTAGAGGCGGTAAAATTTTGAATTATAAGATTTGGATTGGAGATAAGATGACTATGGAAACGCATGTAATAAAGTTTTGCTTCCTTGTGGACGTATTTTAGTTTTAGGTCAAGTATAGATAGTATGATTTTAGTGTGCATTTAAATATTTTCTAAGTGCTATATTTTAGAAAATTTCTATATTATTTATAATAGATTTTGTAGTATTATCTCAAAGTCGATTGTCATAAATCCGGACTGGTTTAATTAAGGATTTAAAAATAATAAATTTCGTATCGAAGCGAATATATTTATTATTATTTATATAGGTTTTGAGTGAGCGTATTCAAAAGTTTAAATCGAGTCGTTTGGATCTAATGTACTGGGCCTAGGTTAGTTAACCTGGTATATTTAACTTTAGATAATATAGTAATTTATATGCCGTAAATAGCATTTAACGATTGTCTCTGAAGAATAATTGCCCAATATTACGTCGGATAAAAAATTTGGAATTTTTGGAAAATCGTAAGTTTATTCATGAACACGACTGAACAATATTGTAAAGAGCTAATGCGATACGGACGTAATAAAGGAAACGAAAATATCCCGTTTAAATGATAGATCCTTGATTAAACTTTCAGTAATTAATTTATCCGTAGGTGTAATGGCACGCACAACTTATAAAAACTTGTTGTTCTAAGATTAAACGAACGACGTGTGTGTAAAGAATTTTTTTATCAACATACGAACTACACTGTTCGCTCGTTGTTCGATCGGATGATTACAAATTGCGGGTAGTGACTCGAAAATAATTTAAGTACTAGTACTTGAAATCCCGAACGATGGCCGCACGTTGTAACTAATTTGACAAAAGCGAACAGAAAGTGTTCAAATGTGACGCAAAAGCGGCGACCTCGCTTCTATTCCCGATTCTCATAAAATCTATGTTGAACCTACGATAGCGTTGACACGTCGTGATTTATTTCGACAACATTGTATGGAGACGCGTTGATCGAGTGTCACGAAACCAATCATATTTCGAAAATCGTTTTGCACAAAGCATCCAGCATGAAATCGGCGCTGCCCATTTTGCTAAATCTAGTCATCGTGTCGTTCGATGTTAGGAAAATATAACTGTTTATTTGACGCGCGTTGTCGTTCGATGCGTTTTGTGCACATAATTGATAATGAATTGAAATTTTTCGTTTTAACGGGTAAAAACTAATTTATTAGACCACAAACCAGCTTTATTATATGGCAAAACCATATAAGTTAATCCAAAAAGCGATATCAACGTAAAGATATGGAAGTTTCTTACGAAAACGTTGACAGTTTATGGCAAAAATATGACTTATTCGTTATACATGGAAATATAGAGGTTGGTCAAGTGTTTATTTAGTTTATAAAAATCATTTTTCGAAAAAAAAATTATATATATATATATATATATATGTGTGTGTGTGTGTGTGTGTGTGTGTGTGTGTGTGTGTGTGTGTGTGTGTGTGTGTGTGTGTGTGTGTG
>JAIPRN010000937.1:0-59259 GCA_025469175.1 Geopemphigus sp. TES_GeoC_2020 | reverse complement strand
CACACACACACACACACACACACACACACACACACACACACACACACACACACACACACACACACACACACACACACCCGAGACTCTTCTTCTAAAGATGGGTCTTTATCATGTATTTACATATTTTGCAATAATGTCGATTATAATAAAAAAAAAAAAACAGAAAAAAAATCGTTAATTGTTTTCCTGACATTTAAAAGGATACACTAGTGTGCAAAAATACGTGTACTTTAGCGTGTGTTTATGTTATACCTACTTGAGGGACTATATTTTGTTTTTATTTTCACATATTATTAAAGTGGTCGTCGTACGCAGGAACCACAGAATTATTCTCCGAGGAAAAATATGTGACGTCAGAAGCAAGTTATGCACCGTAAAGAGGGGGAGGTAACAGAGAGAGGAAACCGACTGTGGTATAATGAGGATTTATATGTGTGCATTGTATGTACTGGCCAATTTCGAGGACGAGTCTATCCCCAGAAGAGGGGATAGATGAAAAAGAGGGGCTCACTATACAAGGGGAACGGCATTGTTATAATACACAACTCGACAATGCTCTTCAATGATACTAAATAAAAAAAATATATATACACGTAGATTTTCTACAATGAAAATTATATACGACAAATATACTTTAACTCGACAAGTGGCTACATCCTACAAAAAAATCAAATAAAATAGACAGGCGGAGGTCATCACCACTACCATTGATACTGAAGTAACATGGCTGTTAGAAATTGAGTTAAATTGACGTTTATAGTTGGACAGCCAACTAATTCGTTGGAAAAGAATGAACACAATAGTAATAAAAAATACCAGAGTATTTGTTGTTACGAAATACTATAAGCTGACGAAAAGCTGTACTACACTCGTATTTATTATATATGTTCGCGCACACTAATTTTAGACTAAATTTATTGTTCTAGTAAACGATCGTTTTCCGTCGAGTATTATCTGTTAGTTTATCTGCATGGACATGTGGTACACGACACTATATTTAAAATATAATTTTTTTTCGTTACAAGCGCCGACGCACACGATGTAGAAAAATAAAACATCAGTAATTATTATAGAGCCACATCAATATTAAAATATCGAGTAAATACAAATTTCATTAGATAATATGACCTGCAACGAAACCTATACAAATTTTTAACGAAAAAACACTTTACGATTCGAGAGCAACTTGATTGATGGTCATTTTATAAAAAGTATTGAGAAAATGTAATACATTTTTGATATTTAAATATTTTAAAAAATGTAAATGACTAATAATTTAGTGGAAACATTAGTACCTACCATTTAATTTAAAAGAACATTTGTATTTTATTTTTAAGGAATTTATTAATAATTTACGTACATTCGTTATATAATTATTTTTTAATCATAATTACGTTGTAGTATACATAATATAATATAGATCAAGGATCAAACAAATGGTCGTTTAACGACATAATATAAAAAAAGCATTAAAGAATATTTAATTTAAAAAAAATGGAATACTCGCATGAATATAGAGTTCAAGTACTTTTCCATCTAATGTAAAACGGTTATTTTTTTACGATGTCACACAATAGCTAAGAAAAATATTCGAACAAGGTCATCTCACATTTATAAACGGATTATCACATGAGTATACAACACATTTTATAATAAACGACCGATGAAATTGTACTATTTAAACAAAAATGGATTTCCTTTCATTTTGCCAATTGACTGACTGGATACCGTCGTTAATTAACAAATATTAAACGTAAATATAATCAAAATTGCAAAATACCTCCAAGAAGTGTGAATCGAAATAGAAAATCGGAAAAAAATATTCATCGAAAACACCAAGTGACCAAACGTATTGGCTCAATGGGTGTATTTATATATATATACTCATAAACTAAATGAAAATACTTGCCAAATTATGTGCGTTAAAGCTTTCAAACAACGAGGCCTTACAGTTTTAAAAATAATTCGTACATAAATGGTTGCCATTCCATTCAAATTTCAAACCATAATATACCGTTTAATTTAATTTATAATACAACGGTGCCACAATAGTGTGTATGTATGTGTATATACAAATTTAAATAGCCATAGAAATCAATGGACGATGAAAAATATCAAAGGTTACAACACTGATAATGCGATTTCGACGAAATCATAATTATGTCGCGGAGAGAAGCTCCATATGCGATTAATTAATATTGAACTTAGACCAATCGTTATTTATTTAATTTTGATATTACGTAACGATTACAAAAAAATATATAGAAATATCATGTGTATAGTCTAATACAAAGAATTATATATATAATGTCCTATAATACGCCAATGAGCACACTTAAAAGACAACCGAGTGAATTATATCTAGTTATTTAACGAAAATGGCTACATTTGAAATTTAAATTGATTTAGAACAAAAGATATCGTCATTCTCTTTGAAGTATAATATTAAATGCGAAAAATAACAATAATGAGCACCGAGCGTTTTTAAAAAAATAAAACACACACACATATATATATAAGTAATATAATACTCAAATAAATAATCTTTATAAAAAGATAAATTCACAAAAATGCTCAAAATTTTTTATTATTCAGATATAACATGTAAGACACCAATGGTTTTAATAGTTCAAATATAATAATCATGGTATTAATTGTCTATAATGTAATACAAATTCATATAGAAATAGAGATAAATGTCTGTTAGTATTCAATGAAAAAACTAATATACAATTTCGATGCTAAGCAATTTCTTTTTTTGCAAATTCAATATTCAATAACTAGAAATAGTTATGGAAGAAGCCCTTTCCTGCATTTTTCTTACATATATTCCGAACATACTTAAATTAAATTTCCGTTACATAATAGGTATAATTAATATATTATATAAATTTGTATACAAAATAAAACACAATGGCTAATTTCTGCAACCTATTACTTTACTAATTTCGTGAATTGATAAAAATACATTATATATTGTAATACACAAACAATATAATTTACCGAATTAAATTTCAATGGATAAATATTCAAATGTAGAACTTTTAACGAAACACGAAATTCATCCAATATATTTGTGTTTTTTCATTTATAATCAATAATAGTATTTTTTTATATTATTTTTTTGTATTTTTAATACAAGTGGGTATATTCGTTTACAATATGATCCTAAGCTCCTAAAAATGAAATGTATAATCTGATAAAAGTAAAAATATGTATTTTTTGTTTTTTAAAAAAAATTTCGATACTAATATAATTATAAAAATAAAATAATAAATTATGAGTAAATCGAAAATTGTGCAACTTTCAAAATAATATAATAGTCTAGAAGCCTTCACAAAAAAGATAATACTTGCTTTCAATTAATATATGTCATTTAGCTCAACTTCAACATTATATTTATTTTATGTAAATTAAAAATATTTATTATTGAACAAAATAATGTAAGCCAATTACACAGTTCATTAGTAAACATTTTATAGCGTTTGGCAATGTTACAATTACATGAAAAATTTAACTGAATGATGAAAATAGTACCCATCCAATGATAATATTTGATTATGTATGGATATGTATATGGACTATTGAGAGACCAAAATTTAATGTGAATCCGGACAAAAATTCGGTTATTGATATTTAGTTAATATAAATCGTGTATATGATAGGCGTCGATATAAATATAAATAAGAAATAATGTACCAATTGGGCGTAATAAACTTTTATGGGTTCATTGTGTAGATAAACACTAAACATTTCAACTTGATTTTCATCATTATATTAGGGGTCACCTAACACACACATTTACGGTTTTTTATTTTGTTCCGAATTTTTTAGGTTTCTCTTTATTACCAACAAGTAGGTGGTGTATAAACTACAAACAAAACACGTGTGTTTCTCTATAGCTATTTGTTACTTATTAGCCGCTTGATATATACCCACTTAACGGTAATTCACCAAAGAAAAACGAGCTATGATTATATTATCATCGTGTTGGACTAATAAAACCTTGGAAACTGCAGAAGAGTTGGTAACCGCAAAAATATAATAATAATTATAATATACAGATGCACAAATTTCAACGAAAATAGGAATTTATAGTTATACTTCACTAATAGATTAAACGGTATTTTTGAATAATTGTAAGAACAATATATTATAATTTATAATATTAACATTGAAAACAAACGAACCGAAATAGTATATTATCGTATATGGTTGATGGCATTCACGTTCGAAAGCGATTTCTAGACCGAATCATTGTGTGTGCGTTTAAATCGTCGTAATCAAGAGAGAAAATTACGTTTTATAACGACGTACGATGGTCAATTAACGTACAGACGATGTAATTATTCTCTACATGGCGCGGAGTTATTAAAAAACGATAGCGTATTAAAATAATATTCGACGGATGTGCGCGCTGTTGCGGAAGTCAAAACCTCTTCGCCGGTCGACCGTCACCATCGCCATCATACACATAAACGTTTTACGTTCTCTTTTGTCTACACAGTCTCCAAAGAAAGTAAGCGCAGGTAAGTCCTCAGACAATAGCAGAATGATTTATTAGGACTGATTTTTCTCATATCTTATTATACGTGGTTAAGTGTATGTTTAGATAAGTCACCGAGTAAGTATTAAGTAAATTAATAACCTTAAGCAATATACGCCTAGGTAATGTTTGTATTCGTGCATAATTACACGCGTATGACCACAGAGACGTGCCACTACCTTCCTGGCAGGATAGACTGAATAATTTTTGTTTAATAAGTATTCGTAAAAATTACCAAACTAATTTCGTTAAATATTTGAAATTTTAAACGTGTACATCATTTTGAAATAAAAAATCATCTTACAAAAAGGGTTAGGGCTTTATAACTGTACTAAATGTAAAACAAATTCAAGAGAAGGGTGATGAAAATGTAAATATTCATCGAAAACATAAAGACGAAGGTCGGGTTTTGCAATGACACCGGACGACGACGATGTTAACCTTGCTCGCGAATTGTATACGCCACGAATATGTGCCAATCGTTTTAAAGTGATCGACTGACGGCGACGGCAAAGACCAATGAAGGGGAGGTAGACTATGTATGGTGTAAAAATGACACCGACCGTTTTTTGAATTCTTGCCACAACGTATCATGACTACAGCGGCGATCTTATTACCTACATGCAATATTATTGACAAACGTATAAATATTATTTCTTTATCTCATTGCAACAAACACACAGCACAAACGCAATATAGGTGTGGTGTGTACCCGGTGTGAAGTAAACAAAAATGTACAATAAAATCCCTCGAGATTTCTCAGTTAGTGATTACAACACCCAACAGGATGTGGGCGGAAGACAAAATTAAAAAATTAGGCGAGTATTATTCTTTTAATTTGCTATGCGGGACGACTGTATTAAAATAGTACTTCTCGTTTACGTATATATATATACGTAAAATTACATATATATTATAAAATATTATTAAACAAATGACTACCAAATACAACGCAGAGACATGCATAAATGCCACCAACCAAAAATTTTAAATCGTAAAATTTAATTTAACGACAACGAATAAATGCGTCTTTTACGACCATCCTTGTGCGAAGATGATCCATAGATACAGTAAAATCGTTCACTATTCTAATAAATCACAAAAACAACAGAAAAATTGTTTTCTCGTGATCATCGACACCGCGACGACTAAATTACGCCTCTAGCGTAGTCTAACATTATTACGCACGAAAAAAAATCGACTATTATTAAATTATTGAAATCGTATTTCTAAAAAGAAATACGAGTTAACAACAATTAAATTAGAAAACCGTGTGGGAATTCGATCTCGTTAAAACGCAATAATTTATAATTTGTAATGACTGATCTTGCGTACATTTTTACGATATAACGGATTTCTAACAATGTAAAAAATTCGAGATAAGTTTATATTATGAAACAAACCTTATTTTTCATTATAGTGAAAACTTCGAAAATACTATATTTACGATAAAGGAGAGCGTAACATTTATATTTCAAAAATAAAATAATTATTAAAAAAGCTGCTATGGATGTAAGTTTAAATTAAATAGGTTACTTTGGGTAAGAAGTTTTATAAATATATTGCTAATCTTAATATTAAAACCTTTATAAGTCACTGTAATTGAGAAACAATTTTGAGCCACATTAATAGTTTCATAAGAAGTTTATTACATTAAATGAATATAAATTTATAAGTTAAGATTAGAATATCATAGCTGGTTTTTTTTATAAAATGTAGGTTTGTTAATATATATAAACTAGTATAATTGAGATATGTATACATAACGAAATTAATATCAATCTATTATATAATTTCCAAGTTTAAATATCATAAATAAATTGTATAATAATATTGATATACACGTAAAACTAATGAAGTTTGTAATAAAAGTATAAATGCTTATAAAACATATTTGTTCAAATTATTTTTCTTTAAATATATGTATGAAAATATGCCTTTAACTTTACACTAATATTTCAATTTTTATAGACGAAAAATATAGTTCAATTTCTAATATTGTTAGTCACATGGTAGTAGACATTAAACTAAATATTTAAATCTTTAGTCCTAAAATTTTAAATTGTATTCATTTTTGAACATAAAATTCTTGAAATTTTATTCAAAATGTTGTAGGCATTATGCTAAAACTGATTATTTAAAAACATTGTTATAGATATACGTAAATTATTAAAATAAAAAATTAGTAAAGATTGCAAGTATTACATTATTATTAGTATTAAAGTAATAATTAAAAGAAAAGAAAATCAATTTTATGAAAACCAAACGTCTGCAATCTTTGTCTTTTTTGCAGTTTTTCGGTAGTTTTTCCGTATATTTCAATACAATTTGGACTCGCAAGAAAAAATCAGAAAACTTGCGCTATACGAAAAACATTTCGTAGACAAATACAAAAATATCATAACTTAACTAATCTAACCTAATCATTGTAAAACTAACACATTTTTCGCTTAACTCCAACATTCAATACACTATACATATTAAATATTATAAATAAACGCAAGACGATTCTATGAAAAGATAAAAAAAGTACTCAATGTAGCTGGGTAAACAATTCCTTATTTTCTAACTATTCGGACCAACTAAAGAAGTAGTAAAATCACAAAAATTAAATTAAAATTAATTTTAACTTTACTTTATTAATATATCCGAGAGCAGCGATTTCTGTAGGATATAAAATAAAAATAATAGTATGTTCGCTACGGAAATTCTAATTTATTGTAAAACGCAGCGACGCTGCCTTGAAACACAGCAGCACGCTCCGCGATCAATACTACATAATAACGTGGAGACGACCATCAGTTAACATCCAATCCCAATGAAGAGTAATTTCGACCTAAATTTATATTATATTAACAACGATGGAGCGATGTCTGTGCAGTGGGACGAAACGTCTTCGTCGGGAAGGAAAAATCAATGTTTCGAGTATGTTTTTAATAACATTTTCCCACCACTTTCACTCGTGATAGCCACATCAACGTTATTCTGTACACACATACACACATGTATATATTATATATTTATAAATATAATTTCGTTCTCCGCGTATGATATATATATATATATGTATTAACACTGTGTGTTGGAGGAACAGATGTGTGAGCCACCCCTACACACCCCTTGCCCAACCATGCCGATCATCCGGCATGTTCGGTACAGACAGGATAAATAACTTATGCGCGGCCCCCCGACATATGTTTGTTATATTTTATACGACCTCTACCACAGGAGGAATGACGAGCGGATGAACACACACGGTGACGGTCGAGACGGGAACGAAAAAAATATAAAAAAATAACACAACCCAGACGATTTAAGTCCGTCGGGACCTCCGCCGCTGCCACAGCTACCGTAAAAATAAAAATAATCGTGTTTATATTATCTATATTACGAAGATAGTAGGAAAACGAAATAATAAATGCTGCCAATCAATATAAAGTGTGGAGTCGATTCAATAGTCACCATAGTAATAGTGAAGGTACTAACTGTTTGTTTTTACTATTTTACCTGTAATAGCCTCCATAGTACGTTGTATTACAAAATTGTTTTGTAATAACGAAATAGTCGACGAATACATCATAATTAACAATTATATAAAATACTCTGGAGATTAAAAAAATAATTTTGTTTCTATATAACAGTTTCATATCTACATCTAATTATTGACGAATGTTTTTGGAAAATCAAATGAAAATAGTTTCAGTTCATCGTGATGATACGTCATATTGTATTATGAAAAAAGGTAAAAATGGAAAATCGATTAAACGTTTTTTTCAATATTATAGGTACAATCATCCGTATCGTTTCCAACGCATCCTAGTTGGATCCCGAGACTAAAATTGTATATTAGTTGGCGTCCCAACATACAGGTTTTATACCCATTCCAATTTAAAACGGATACTTACACTATACTACAAAGTTACTGATAACAACCCTAGCCCGTTACTCTTTTCTAAACATCTATTTTTGCTTCTCATTTTAAATGATTACCGGCCACGCGAAGTACTTAAAACGCGGAAAAAAAACATAAAAAGTATAAAATAAAATGTAGACCAAACTAGTATACCAACTGTAAAAAAACAGTATATAAATTAATAATTATTATTAATCTACGAAATCGATTAAAAAATTTAGTTTTAATCGATACGTAAATGACAAAATAAAATTGAACGATTTTTAAACGTACTTAGACGTTAACATATGCGTGCGTACACTGTCGTTTGGCATAGTACATATGGTCAACGGAACGCGTATGTGCATCTATTTATTTATTTATAGTATATAGTATATACATTCACCTACAATAATTTTATAGAGGTATGTTTCACTGTGACGGAGTATAATTCACTAATTACGTGAAAACAAATTAACAAATAACAATCAACCGAAAGACTGTTGGCGAAGGAGACGAGCGCGTGCCAAGTTTCTGAAAGTCATTTCGTGTCCATTTTAATAGGTAATTTTTTGCAAAATTTAAACGTTCGCTAGTAAAAATATAATGAATTCGTCGATTGCGCGTGTACCGTAAAAATATCACAAGTACGTTGTTGTGCACAAACAGGAAAAATACGTAATATGTGTAATGCGTAATATGTGAAATAACGAAATATAGTGACGAAAAAGAGAATATGATTTGCCCATTTTAATAATACTCATGTCGTTTAATTTTTATGATTTTTTGGCCAACATTAGCAATATCACCCTATAGTTATAAAAATAAAATAAAAAATGTATTGTTCGTATGGTGTCTATGTATTATTACAATATACAGCCAAATACAATAGGTTCTTTCGGTTGGGATGAATGGAAAAACCCCCTTTTCGCGATTCGTCCACCGAAGGATATCGCGAAAATGTAAGCAGCAAAAAATTGATGAGTACAAAATTTACGGGCGAAAAAAATTTTTCGGCCAAATTGTATCCAACCGACGATGTTTGGTTGTCTAAATCATTCTAGATTTGATGATAAAAAGTCGTGAGCACAGTCGAGCATTTAACAAACCCGTCGTCGCCTCAAGCCCCAGGATACTATACATATAAATGTGTGTGTGTGAATTATATATATTACAAATCGCGAATTATGTTTAAATATTGATCAGGGACAAACCTAACCCCGGTGGCGGTAATGGTAGAAGCGAATGGTAAAAGTCGGTAACTAATTTTTTTTTCTATTACGCGACGGATGTTTTCATACAAATTATTATTATTTAACATTAAACGGACTATTCGCGTCGTGTATAGAGTAACTGTGGTTGTGGTAACGGAAGCGGCTGATGACGATGACAACAGCGAACACACGGTCGGTTGGTTTAATTAGTCTAATGGATAGTATTTTCATATACAACTGCTATTCGTGCAACCATTAACAAATATAGAAAAATAATAACTCCTGAAAGGTTTTGCACATAATAATAAACCCAATAAATATAGAACACACTTTTTTGTTTTACAAATCTTGCGTTACTCCGTCGAACATCGAATTTTGTAAAAATGAACAAACACAAATCACACGATGTCGCTGTTATTATCTGAGTACATAACCCTTTTTTGATGTCAGAAAAACATTAATATTGGTATATGCCTGTTGTGTAGGGAGGGTTTAAAACGAAATAGAAATTTGATTTTTCGACCACTTGGGCGCGCTGTTAGTGCATATATACGACGCCTACCTCATTACATCGAGCGCGCTGGCAAATAATGTTAGTTAAAAATAACTCGGAAATGGGACGAAGAACAGCAGGAATGGGCAGTTGCGTCGGTGATTTTCTGAACTGGTATGAACTGATGTTTTTTATATACGACTATTATACGATTCAAAAGTTTGACCTGACGACGCACACGACGACAAAAAGTTTACAAACTTGGAAGAACAGTTGGTAAAAGTCTGAAGTCAAATTAAATAAAGGCGATAAGGCGAAGCGATGGACCTACCTGTCGATAGAAGAGCAGTGAGGGGAATGACGAAATATTATTGTGCAACAACCGTGTTTGATACTGGCATCACGGTGTTTCGGTACGACGTTTTTATCTATGCTTAACCTTTGCGTTTCACCAGGACCACTGAACTACAGACGCGCACGCACGCACACACACACACACACACACACACACACACACGCGTGCGCGCATCCGCGATAGTTAACGGGCCCCATAATATAAATAATATTAATAATAACGATCAAAACGACCGATAGATAAGGTTTTTTTTTGAATATATTCCTATTATATTATTCGCGGTAATTTGTGAAACGCACGCACAGTACGATAAAGTCATTATA
Organism: Geopemphigus sp. TES_GeoC_2020; assembly: GCA_025469175.1. Taxonomy (NCBI): domain Eukaryota; kingdom Metazoa; phylum Arthropoda; class Insecta; order Hemiptera; family Aphididae; genus Geopemphigus; species Geopemphigus sp. TES_GeoC_2020. The sequence continues at coordinate 48,436 of JAIPRN010000937.1, read as the reverse complement.
CGAACTTCCAAATGGCGGCAACCCGGCCATACACAATTTCTAAAAAAAGTGGATCTAGGATTGCCGCAGGTACTGTTTACACGCGATGACGGAGCCAGACAAAACTATCTTTTATGTCCGGGACTCCGGACGCGAATGTTTATTATCTATTATTGTTTTTTGCGCAACGCACGCGCTCGAAACTCCCCAGTACATCCCCAAAAACATAATATTCTAAATATCGATCGTTAATTACGCGCGTAATGTAATAATGTACTCACTGGATAGTATAGCCCCTGATGGGGGATCAAATAGGGCGTTGCAGTCCACAGCTTGAGGCCGTATTAGAAAACCGTGTTTATCACAAACGTAACGAGGCGTACGACCGACGGCCTAACAACATACTATACTCACGTAGCGGCAAGCCACAACGGTGTTCGTTTTAACCGGGGGGGGGGGCTCTCCGAAAAACAAAACGGACAAAACAACTACGACGGACGCGAATCGGTAACGACGCAATCGAACACCGGGCTGCGCGCACGACGAAGAGCTTAAATAATATGTATGTATCGTACGGCACGGGAATGGATGATAAACAGCGTACAATGAACGTTATTTGACTAACTGTAAAACCGACGTTGATATTATTAAAAAAACCTAACGGGCAAAACGAAAAATTGAAAAAAAATTAACACAAGCTGCACGAGAATGAAAGACAATACCACCGCAAGGTATAACGAAAACTGAGAAATATTTTGCGGACAGACACAGACGTCCAGTGGCACAAACACAATCTGACGAATGGTTTGGGTATGAGTAAAGGAACGCGGTACATTTGTCCCCGCCACGCCTCGACAACCACACACCCCGCCACGCCGTTACCAAGGCAAAATCGGGTCTGACAGAATAACGCGCGGAACGCTCGCCATGCTGCGTTGATGACGGTACCCATGGTGGACGGACGAGAGAGGTAGTTGTCGTCTGCGGGTAACCCCACCAATACGGCCGGCCGTCCACGGGCACCGCGGCCGCCGGGCGCGCGCGAATCGATGAAACAGATCGGTCGCGGCGTACACGGCGTACCGCCGCCAACCTATCGCTAGACCCCTGCGCTGCCATCCAACGAATTGTCGTCCGACGCGCGCCGATCGCGACACACATCCCTTCCCTCCTCCCCCTCCAACCCTTCGAGTTATCGTCTTTGCTACTTGCGCAACACACGGCTAGCTTGCAGCCCAGTCCTGGGGTTAAGGGTGTGGGACGAACGTGACGCGTGATACATAATTTTATGCACGACGCCGCCGATGTATTTCGTTTCCAGTCAACGTGGTTAAACGTCACATATTAGAACCGGAGACGATAGGTCCTTCGATAAAATCGCATGGCACTCCTTCATATTTACAACCTCTCCCCCCCCCGCCGAATTTCTGTTGGGTCAACAACGACACTTACTAACGGTCAATATAAAGAACAAGGAGTACTGTCTACCTTTAAGTCCAACCAGTATATAATAATATAGGTTCACATCCCGGTATGTTCAAACGCACCAAGTACACACAATAAATAACGTGCGATCTACGTAACGGTAATAAAATATACGCGCACGAATTTTAACGACAAACGATAATGAAGCGTTCCTAGACAAGATGACGACGAAAGCGTACTATAAATTAAAGTAGTAAGGAAAACAATATATGTCCTAGACATTTAAGACCGACGGTTTTTTCAACTGATTAGACTCTACGGGGCGTAAGACGTACATATAACAGTCGTATAAGACACTATTATCAAATTTACAATATGACTGTCAAATTTACTGCAAGTAAAATATTCGTTGTCCAATTGGTTTACACAACTAGTAAAACAATAGTTTCTCAACGAATGATTATAGTAAATTGATGTGTACCTATCAATACATACGGACAATGATTCCCCACCAACAGCGATTTTGTTTTAATGTGAGATATTAATCACCTTTTTATTAGTTACGAAAACGTAATAAAACGTTATTATCTCCACAATTTTTCAATTGTAAATTTTCAAAAATTAACGACAAAACGGCTTAAACTAAATTTATGATAATAGACTACAAGAAATAATTGTAAAACGTATGGGATAAAGCATCAGCCTACACACAATTCGCTATTCGAAAATAATGTACATATAAATATTAAATAAACACATAGTGGAATAATTTTGAAAACATCGCGATATTATATAGAATATAGGCGAATAAATTGACAAATCACAAAAAAAGTTACAATCCACTAGAATTATTACCAAAGTTATAAATTTATAAATCTTACGGTTGCCGCCAAACTTTCCCGTATTCGTTCATACATAAATATACTTTTATAATATCTATCCGATATATAATATTTCTGTCAATTTGATTTTATTGGGTATTATTTATAAGTATATTATGTAATCATTTTACTTAACGAAATCGTTATTGACACGATGCGCTACGAAGTTCTCAATTTTCTCGAAAAGATCACGACTACTATTCTTTCGTAAACCGTGTTGTTAGCGACGGCGGACGGGAATTCCTGCGTAAAAATAGAAACTATCGTGATCGTCTAATACTGCGGTACAGGCAAGCAGCCGTCACGAATTAATTAAAATAATCGGAAAAATTACGGTTTCCTAATCGTTAAAAGGCCTTTTTTAGAAACGTAAAATTTTCGGGAAACGAATTTAGTATGTGCACCATATAGCGGTATAGCATAGAATAATAGGTGCAACTAATAGATTTATTTTACATTATTTGCTCGAGAAAAAAAACAACGATTTGATTTCAAAGATTTACGAAAACCGCTATCGCCGACAACGTCGGGCATTCAATGATCAGTTCAATAAAATATTTTAACTGTCGTACCGAAGTACAATAATTTTTTTATAAACGAAAATTCGTAATTTATGGCGTACATTTTTCGAAAGTAGTAGTTTAGTACATATTAGCTATCGTTCGTTAAATCTAAGTATTTTACATTTTTTGTTTAACTCAGTAGTTCCGAACTACACTTGGTACGGATCACTGATGTAAATTGTCTACTACTGCTTAATTTCACCCTCCCCTCTATCGCTTATTTCCTTATAATTTATATGTACAAAACGAAATCAGCAATACCGTAAATGTTATGGAAAATTATTTTAGCACCACTTGAGATGAGTCCGCAAACCACCAGTTGGGAACCACTGGTTTAACTTACATAAATGTTGAAGGACCAAACGGTTAACGTTTTCACCATTTCTTGACCACTGAACCACATTTACATAGGTAGAAAAATCGATCTACCATAAAAAAATTAATTTAAGAAATGAACAATATTTTTATTTATGAATAGTTTCTGTGAAAATCAAATTCAAAATTAATTTCTTTATATTGGCTAAAAATAGTTATGGTTTATTTTTTCTGCTGCATTTAATATGAAATGAGTATATGGTTTTCGCGGATGCAAAAATGATTTGACCTCTAACGCTTAAATCAGAATATTGGAAAATGCATTTAAGGAGTTTTCTGGTGAAAGGAGGGATTGTTTTAAATTGAAAAATATGTATTAGTATAGGTTATTACATAATCATGTAGAAACGAATGATTAAACATCAAATCATTTAAATTTCAATTGTTCACGCTAGTAAAAAATTAATTTTGAAGTAATCTGAACAAAAATCGACTATCGGTACTATTAAAGTACGATACAATTACGTATAAACCAATATTTATTATCAAACTTATCGATCACTTTCTGACTTTTTTGCTAATATCACTTTTATTTCTTAAAAGTAACAATATAACTTTTCATTGTTTTAATACAATGAAATAATATTGAAACTAAAATTAAAATATGAATATAAATAATATTATTAATAATAGAGGCATAGAGTTAAGAAAAAATTTGTGAAGAATTTTTAATCTAAAGGGTTTAAAAGAATATCGTAAAATAAAAATTATAAAATAATATGTCAAAGATAAACGCTAAAAACACAATTTTAAATATATTCATACTTATTTGCTAAAAAAAACGATTGAAATTCAGAACTCGTTCAATTTCAATGTACATTTGTGCCAACAAAATTAACAATAATTTTACCTTTATTTTAAAACTATCAAAGGTGTTGATATTGATTGTCGATAATTCATTATGAATTTATATATTTTCAAATAAAATTTTTATTAAATTATTCAAATTCATGTATTAATTCGTTTCGTTATATAAAACTAAACTAAAAATAATAAACTTAAAAAAAAAGTACAAGAGACGACGTAAATTGAACAGATTTTGTGAGACATTTAAAAGTGTAAGACAAATTTATAATTTGTAGTAACTTATAATTATATTATACCTATACAATTTAAAATTAAATTTCACGCAAATACAAACTTGATACTTGACGAAAAGACGTGCATTTATAAATATACTATATACATTTAATTATGGACGGTTTTATTTGTGTATAGTTTTCAATATTTTTCTAACTCAGACTTTTATATTTTTAAGTATAACCGCTAGTTGTGAATGAACTATCTATACCCCACTAGTTTTTAATTTTCCTAACCTTGTTCTTTAACCAGCCATGTAAAATTAAATTATTTATATATGAATAATTGTCTCTCATCGGTGTAAAATATTAATTTTAAAATTTTACAGTAATTTCTAATTATGTTTTATTGATTCAAGTTATAGTTATAATATTTAAATATTTTTAAAATCCCATTTTACGCACCGTTCTATTTTGTCGAATTCAATTTGTATTACCTCATCTCCCATATTTGCCAGAAAATATTATAAATTAATAATTATTTCCAATAAAAAATTCAATTGTCGTTTAAAATGTAATATTCGTTAATCGTTAAATAAAATATTTAGCGACCAAATGGAAATTGACCACTTTGAAGCACAAATATATATACGACAAAAAATTATGTTTAACGTTTTATTCTTAGTCAACAGTTTTTATAATTTTCTCCCTTAGATGATCGATTAGACATTTATATTTTATATCGTATTTACGAAATCATATTATTTGATTGTACCAATTAGAATTCATTAATCATTTTACAAAGATATTCCGATATTTTTAAATAACAACTTGAAAATGTAATTTTTTTAGTATATATGATATAAAAAATTTTTAAAAAAATACGAGCATTTTGTATAAAAATTGTGTTAAACAATTATTCACACAGAAAGAAAGAAATGACATGTCCTACGATAAGTGTGAAATATCTATAAGTAATGGAGCTAAACCTAAACGATATCAGACCTACGTACTCTACTACTTTTGTATAATTTAGACTGGTGTTAACGTTCAATGTAAATTATGTATATTATACAATAAAAAATCTCACATTATATCGTAATAACCTCGCTAAAAATACAAGTTTAGTGTTAAAATCGTGAAATAAATCGCTATTCGGAATTGTTTACAAGATATTTCTAAAAATTAGTCATGATTTTAAAACAAAAACTATAGTGGTTTTTTTAACCTCTGGTTCTCGTTTTGTAATAACTCTATTTCTTCGATAATAATATTTTCGAAAAAATAACGTTACGGAATAAACAATAATGAAAACGAAATTATATTTAAAAACGATTTAACTAACACTTTCTCAAAAAAACCTTACGTCAATGACGCGTCGGTTGCGACGAAACGGGGAACGGTATATATTTTTCGTCGTAAGAACTGTAGGCAGAAATGACGCGAAACTTCCTACATTCATAAATCTTGTTTTTTTCTAAGCCTACCCACATTTGAACGAATGTGAACGAAATATTATTATAATAAGCCGAATGATCGCATTCTGTAATCCTACCATACCATGTGGAATATTGATTATAGGCTCTCGAAGTTTAAGGTAAGCATTAATGGACAATAACAATGTTATATCCTACGTTACGTATAATATTGCAAATGTAAACAGTGGATACTAGTCTGTTTCATCCAGAAATAATTCAAACCAGGTGTGTCTGCTTATAAAATATTATACAAGTGAAAGTATCATTACTGTAACGATTTGTTTTTCTAATTTAATATTATTCTAACGTCGGAAACATTTCGTCATCTCGCAAAACCATTTTTGTAATTTCGAAATAATAACGAAAAAATAAAGCTTTCGAAACAAACATAAAAATAGTATGAAAATAGTACTAAAATAAGTATGACCGAATTAAAATATTAGAAAAATCGGTTATATAAGGTAAACAATTCAATAAACATCAAAACTCGGCCGTTGTTCATCAAAACAAAAGATATTCGAGTAACGGTACACAAATTTTCAACGGAAAACAGGATACATATTTGTTAAGGACAAGCATACAGCATGATATTTACGCCATACGTTGTAATTTAAGCGGATGTTTGAGAAGCGTGTCTCCGTGTTAAACCAGAAAACAATTACTATTCCTAAAACAAATTTTACTTGATCATAGTTTTATATACGATACGTCAATACCGAATTAACAATGACAATTTTCACTATGCGCATATTTCAACGTTGGAATATACTGGAATTTAAATATTTTCAAAAAACATTTTTATGCCATAACTTTAATTGTAACTAATACAATTAAGTCGTAATGTACGATTCATTTTCAAAGCAATTTAAACTAAGCGAACCGTCAAAATCCAATTTCCAAAAATAGATCATCGTTGTAAATTTGACGAATGCTGGGAATTTAAAAAAATCAAGAAATACGATACACGGAATGTTCTAAATTTTAATTACATATGTGTGTTACGTATATTCACACATTATTTATTTTTTGCTCGTGTTCGGTACATAAAATTAAACATGTGGTATTTAAAAATATACTTCCCGTTTTCAACGGATTTGCTACAGTTATTTCGATCGAGAAAATGTTTTTCGAAACATATGCAATACGCGATTATATAAACGTCAATTTATATTTAGATATACAATATTTTCGACGTGCGATATTCGCCTAGAAAATCAAAAACAAAATATTTCACTTCACTTCTTTCAAATGAAAGAATTGGAAATCTGCCGTAATCAAGAAAAAACGAAATAATAGAAATAGAACACCAAGACGAGTGGTTTTTATCAGATTATCAGTATAGACGGCGAATTTTAACGGAAATTAATGTTTTAACAATGACAGACAACGATAGTCCCAGAAATAATAATAATAACGACAGCGTGTTTCTTTAAATAAATCGATCGCGAAAAAATAACCCATTTATGAAGTTTTTAATTTACACATACGCAATGCGTAATCATTTTATAACAACAACATTATTTAACAATACCAAACATCGGGAAATGTATACGGTTCATGAGTATCTACGAGACTAAATCCAATCATCAATAACAACATATATGTATATATATATAACGTAAAGGTTAATTCTGTACTGAAGTAGTAGTGAAGTACTTGGAATTTAAAGAGTTATCGCGTGTATATATTTATGTTTTCCTTGTCGAGTCACTTTGTTTCATTGATAGTTGTAAGTACGTCTATAAATATTTGCGAAATAATTCAATATAATTTTGAGTACTTTTCCTTAAAACACACACGACAAATTTACAACGAACGGATATACATATAATCGATTGATTATTTTACAATCTGTACTAAACGAAGACGGTGATAAATAAATGTATTGTTAAGTTAAGTATTTTTGACCTGCGCGCAAATTCCATAATTAGCGGCGAATAAAATGAATAATCAATTTTTGAAACATTCGAAATACAAATACAGTTCAAAAAATTCGACTTACCATAAGGAAAGAGTTCAGTCTTTCCCATTGAATATCCAACGCGTTGATTACGAAATCTCGATCAAGTTGGTCCATTTCATGACGTCTAATGACCTCGTAGTTCATTGACAAATCTATTTCGATTTCAACATTATTAACAAAATGATAAACAAATGATTTTCACAAATAACAATATATTAAAATATTTGGTTCGGGTAATGAACGGCGTGTAAGGTGTATAAAATATTCTATGTAACAAATTATAAGTACACCGTACGATACATAAAACGTATATTTCGAATATTAAACGTTTTATTATGATAAAAAACAAAATGGATCCCAATGATAAAATACTGTTATAATCTAATAATGTGATATGGATATAATTTATTTCGAAGAAAAAATATACCTCGGATACAAATTGTAATATAAAAGTACACCATTTTGGAATTATACGCGTAAAATTCCATGTATATTTTTATAACGAAATAGGATATTTAGAACTATGCGTGAAGAATATTCTGTCTAATTAAAACAATCAGAAAAATGGTTCGTCAGATAAAATATTGAAACTATTAATTACAATCACGATTATTATAGTACGAAATAATCGTATAATTTACCAAATCATTTTTAATATTCGAATTACATTTTAGCACGACTATTAATTATAATATATATACGATATAACATTATTCACTCGAGATTGGAGTATAAGAAAATATATTCGAACTGATTACCTTACCTTAATTAATATTTCACTATGCAAATTTCGTTTTTCATTTAAGATTTTAAAGATTTTCTTCAGAACGCCTCCGTAACGTATACGTTATTAATTAAACAATATTAGTCCAAATACGTTAAATTTTTACAAGGAATGTCAAGAAATCATTTTGTTCCCAATCATACGTGCTTGAAATTGGTAGTGAAAATGAATTAACGAAAATTCCATAAAAATTGAAACCTATTCAAAAAACCTGCTCGAAAATAAAGATTGCAGTTGGTCGTAAATACTCAGTACAGTCTTGAGTACACGTATGCTCAGTCTTACACTTACAACGTCAATTCTTAAGTATTAACGATCGTTAATTTAAAATAAATAAATAATTGTATTTTATTGATTGACTATTTGAGTCTATTTTGTATTTGATTTATGATTGCTTTAAATTTACTATACGAACAAATATATTTTTAAAAGTCACCATATGAATAAGTATTTTTGATTATACAATAATAGCGACGTAGGAAATTGTATAAATTAAATTTAAATAAACGCCGCGGTGTGAAGTTTTTATGGGAAATTATCATTACGCGAGCAAAAAAATAGCCATCTCTTAGAAAAGAAAGTTGTTGATTAAAAGACTATCGTACAATATCAGAATACGAAAATAATACGTGATTTTTTATGTATATATTTTTTTAGTATTAAATTAATTTTTAAATTACTTATATTGTTTATATGTATAATCAAAAAATATGCACAATGTATAAAAAGTTTTTACAAATTAATTTTTTAATTTTTCACGTTTTATAATATAAATTAGATAGAAATCATTTAGTACCTCTCACATGTAAACTCTTCATCAACATATTCAAATTCGAGTAAATATTTCTAAACACTAATAAATCGTTTGTAATTCTTGAAAAAATTATTTGAAAAGTTATAGAATCTGCAACGTTATACATACATACTAAGCTTATTTCATACTATTTTGATCACACAACTAAATTAATTATACGAACACTATGTTCTACAAATAAGGCATTAGAATCCGTCCCTAGAATATTTTTTGTATGCGAATCATGTATATATATATATATATATAGATATAGATATAGATAGATAGATAGATAGATGAGGTACAATATACATGTATATACGTCAAATACGCGTTAGACAGTGAAAATGGAAATTTGAATCGATCTCGTATCTAATATGAGTTTTTTCACACACCCGATTAATGTTTAATTTTGTTTTAATACGTATTTTTACACTCGAAAATTATTTTATCAGTTCTTCCTCCACCTTCTGGAACTTACCTTCTATAATGTAGAAAATATAAAAATTGCTTAAAACGTGAGACTTTAAAATTTTAGGATATAATTTGAGTAAATCAAAATCGTTTACCGTTATTTTTAAATTCAAATTACAAAATGGATATTGTTTTAACAAATATATATTTAACATTATCTTGGCATATTGTATTTAGTATTTAAAATCATAGTACTTATCTTGTGTAACCATTTTTTTTTTTTTTATTTTTAGAAAAGAATTATGGAACCAAGGGAGACGAAGGATTTCAAGGATAATTGATTTCTACCATTTCCCAGAAGTTGTATGTGATGACCATTCAGCCTTCCAAGCATTTAAAATAGTAATGTGTGAATGTGATACAAAGTCAGTAAAGAGTATTTTATTTAGTAAATTTGTGGAGTAAAAATGTTTAGTAGCTTTAGCAAGGAAATCTGCTATTTCATTTCCCTTGATTCCCACGTGACTTGGACTCCATAAAAAATTGATGATATAGGCATGACTTTCCAAATATGTAACATGTGTAACCATTGTGTGTTTATTAAAATCCAAATCAACTTACTATCGTAAGTATTAGAATATTAAAGTATCGTGATTTCTACAAGGACACTAAATTCAAAAAATTAGAAATATTTTCCAAAAAGTTGTATAATAATTGTGTAAAATTAATTAATTACAGTAAGTACTAAATTACGAACTTTCTTTTAAAAATATACTCCCCCAAACTATATAATATTAAGTATTAATGATTATTATGTACACTGTATATAAGATTATTCTAAAGCACAATTAAGCATACACATTATGATATAATAACTTTATTATTACTATAATAAGGAAAATAAATTACGTATCTAAACATTTTCAAGTTTTGGATTTTTCAATTTTATAATCGACGTTTCTTATGATTTATTTTTAAGACACCGTAGTCGTTTATTTTTGAGCGAAATATATACTTGTTGGATAGCCAAAGTGATAACCATCGTTTGACATATCTTTTATACTATATAATCGTTATTGCGTTATTTATGAAAGGCTTTACCCATCTCCTCCCCTTCCCCCAATATTATTTTTCCGCGTACACTATAAATTAATCTTATAAAATACTATAGTATAATATAAACGTTCATTGAGTTGCCTCTCACGTTCGTTATGTTCTTTGCTCGATAGTATCCCGTGCACCATATCCAGAAAAATCTCTTGTTAGCGATCTTGTTCTGCGTCGGAAGTCATCGAGCCTAGTTCCCATGTCGTTAGGGAGAAGATTAGTAAAAAATATCGTTATATATTAAAATAATATATCGATCATACAGGTGATCTGATCTGTACGAAATATAAAAATGATGTTAAACGAATTTAACACTTAAACGTATAACGTTATAATTATAAAACATGTGGAATCTTGTTAATATACGATTTATCCACAATTTTAACACCTCAAAATTTTAGATCTGGTTGTACCTATGTTCAAAACAATATAGTTACTCCATAATAACATTTTAACTCGTTCTTTCCTAATTTTAAGAATATTTTGTAAAAAGGTGCGTTTATTACAACCTTGACGTTTTAAATCATGTATATAAATAAGCGGACGGAAATATGTACGTAAACTTATATATATAATATATAATTCAAATATATAAATGTACATATATAATATAAAAATACATTATATATATATAACCTCGTATAAATACGAGATCCTTGTTTTACGTTATTAAAAGCAAAATAATTGTGTTTTAAGCCCTAAAGCCAAATATCCGATTACATATATATATATATATATATATTATTCACTCAACCCACCCAACAAAACGTGAAACTACTCGAAAGCACAATAAATATCTTATGTACACGTATATGTGTAATACGCGTCATTGAAATTTAACATTCTGTAAAAAAGTTATTGAAATTTATTTCAGGAATAACAGAAACGGCACTCTGATAATGGATGAATATAATACAGTATTATATATATATATTGATATATCAGAATATAAATATATTTAAAACGTCTTTGACCAAACCTTTGCCCTACTAATAATACGAATATTCTATTAGTAATTAAAAATTCCTAACTGATAATAGCGAAATTATAAATTTATAATGCATCTTACATCAGCATTTAACATAAAATACGCGCGTATTTCTACGTAGCATATATATATATGCATAGCGATAGTTTATAAAATTCTAAAATTGGTTTGATATGATGATAAGTATAAAGATTTTCCCCCACTTTTTTCTCACTCACACACACATTTATTCTCTCTTTCTCTCTCTCTCTCACTCACTTTGATAACAAAACTGATTATAGTTCAGGTTTATTCAAAGTATAACTCCATTTTACGATGCATATGTTAGACATATTTTCGTGCGTACATATAGTAGTAATACTTTTATATCCAGTTAAAAATCAAAAACTTACGAAAACACCTACTTCTTTCAGGTCGCGTAGAATTAATAACAAGGTACAGGCCAAGTAGTAGGGTCTTTGAAATATGTTTAAACGCGTTTTTCCTAGTAACGTACAACTTTTGAAGCTGTTTCGAATTCGTTAAGTTATAAATGATCAGTTTTAGCACGATACCAATTCGCATTAAAGACCAATAATGACAATTAAAATATATTATTTATAATTTACTATAGGGTGTATATATATATATTTAAAACGATTTATTTACCTCTAGACTATAGCGTACGTAGGATTTACAATGCCCGTGGCAAAATAAATTGATTAGGCTCTATTTTTTATAAATACCTCCTCACCACAATAAACGATATTAATAAATGTTTAAAATATATGTGACTACGCTCGATTGTTTTTTTGATGACGAACTTTTTCAAATTTTAACGTATTTCAATATGATATTGAAAAATCATAATTAAAAACAAAAATATCCCTAGGATTACTTTTATGATAAATTAAAACGGGAAATTTGTCGTTAATACAGTAAAATCGTAATTTTTCGGCCATTACAATTTGTTTTTAATCAATTTAAACATTAGACGATGAATTCGTCTCCTATACCGTGACCTTTTTCCCACCATAATACCTTAATAGTACTTCTACGTTTCCACGTCACGCAACTTATAACCCGATATTCGACAAAGCATGACAAATTCTTCCCACAACACACACACCCTAATCATTCGAATTTTTCTTTACATTTATCAAATCCATCGTCTTTCAAGAATCGTTGGGGAAAATTAATAAAAGATATGACTACAAAACTACCAGCGTTTTCGTACTCGTCGTTTTTATCGCCATACAAAATTCGTACGCTCGAATGCAATATAAATAATCTTTCTTTTTTAAGGATCCCCTGTTGTTATCGCGCCACCGAACAATTAAACGTCGTTTTTCTCGCTTAATTACGCGTATATTTAAATGTATCGCGTATACTTTTGCGTTCATTTTATAGATGTTTGCGTTCACAGTCGCGCGTACTCATAATAAATTCACTAAAGCGTATCGTTGAACATCTGAATTAAACAAACCCGACCGATTTCCTTCAATTGTGGACAAATTGCTCTGGTTATTTGCACCTCGGTGTAAAACCTACGCACGAAATATTCCTTCGCCGGCGTCCGTTACGTACATTATTTCAGTCTTTACATAGTATTATTACATAGCGATGTTGTTGCAGTATATGGTCTCTGTCGGTAGTATCGAGTTTTATTTTTTCCCTCGATTATTATGGCATGTCTTTTACGATGACGACGACTTTAATAAAAATAATAATATACCGAACTGTGAGAACACACGCAATAATGACAATCAATCGCGAAAGTCGAGCGTATTCGTGTGTTTTACTATTTCTCTGTCCTATTTAGTAAACGTTGAACGTTTTTTTCATACATTATTTGAACATTATTGGCCGCGCCCAATAGTCATCGTTATTGTTGTCGTCGTCGATGTGATGTAAGATTGTAGACTTTAACGCACACTCGGGTAAGACGAAGTTACAAAATTCGAAATAGTTTCGAGCACAACGATTATTAATTAATGAGGCGTATCCAACGCAAACGCGGAAACTATTACATGTACACGAAGTTTACTGTAAAAGAATCACGTAAAGCTCATCCAAGACGTACCTATAAAATAACCGATTTCTCTCGGAATTATTTGGAATCCATGTAATAAATCTCCTTTATTATTTTCGTAGAAAACTGTCCACTAAATAACGTATGCAAATATAAAAACACGAAATTGAAAACAACTTGACTCAAAACGTAAGCAAATTGTATTATTACGTTAGTTAACACTATTAACATTTCGAACACATTTTAGACTGATTTTTATTGAATTACGGTGGAAAATTTGAACTTGAAAAAATAAACACTGTTTTCGACATGAACGAGATGGGACAAAGGAGTGCCGCTTTTAACAGAACATGTCCAGTCGACGATAACAATCCGAGCGTCATTACAATATAGCAATATACAGTCTTCACTTCGGTAATATTTCGACCAAGTAGGGAGAATTTCGACGTAATATTATAGTTCGCGGGGCCTCGGAAATGGTTCTTGTACGCGTGGGATAACAATCAACTGGGGATACAAAAACGTCGCATACATTATGCATGGTCGTGATATACACGAACGCAATGAACGCGAATATGATGTGAAAACGGAAAAGAAAAAAATCAATAGGCAAAAGGTGACGTTCCTGGTGATTAGAATGTATGTACACGTTTTGTCGTTGTTGTAAAATACAACGTGCGTGATAAATATAAAACGTATACGGACGACGCTCATATAATACGGATGCTCCTCACAATAATTAACACCTAAACTCCGATTAGTTTTGTAACCGTATTTATTGTTCGTTCGGGTTGGCCACTCTTCTTTCGGTAAGTCAGAATTATTTTTCAGTTTACAAGCGCGTACTCGTCTATATTGATATGCGTCTGTGTGAGTACAGCGAGAACGTAGGGCGAATGGAATACTGAATAGTATCCGTAGATTTATCCAAACCTATCCGCGGATTGAATTATGAATCACTCTCGCGTATGTCACATCACACGTAATATTATTTAATAAGATACGTACAGGTGAAACAATAATGCCGTGTCGTTCGAGTGTATATTATTACGACATGAAGTCTCACCACCACCTGTGTACGGCTGTGTGCTATAAATAATGTTTCGAAAATATAATGATATTTGTCGTACAAATTGGACGTTATTTTCGTCCAATATACACTACGTACCTGAATACAAATTTATAATTACATTTACCAATATATATATATATAGAAAGGGAGAAATGATTATTTTTGAATAAAATGTTAATGAAAATTAATGGAATCTCTGTCCACTTTGAATTATAAATCACGTATATACATTGAAGATCGATTTTAGCGAATTTGTGTAAAATTCTCCTTCGGGTTATAAGAATCCCTCGACGCTTATTTAATTTGGGTAATGTTTTACATTCCCACTACATTTCTCGAAATTATTTCAAATCGTTACTATTATCAATTTCGTATAAATATATTAAATAACGTCAGATAGTATTAAATATATCCAACGGATACTACCGTATCGGATTATTGACTAAAATCTAAATAAAAACTATTTAAAGGTATGAATCGGTGCGATACTATTACAAATTACGGGATGTTATACATTTGTGAAGTTTTCGGTGAATACACTAAACATAGTATACATATATATATGTACAATAGTACAATATATATATATACAATAGTCATTTTACACAGTCAAGTGACGGTATTATACTTATAAACGAGTATTTATTTATAAATATACAAGTCATTTTATGTTTAAACGGTTTAAATTATAGAAACTTATAGAAAATATGCAATATTCCTTGATCACAACTAATATAAGTACGTGGCGATTGTGTTGAAATTAATTATATTTATAAAAGTTTATAGAGCAATAAAATTAACTAAACGCGTATTACGATGGAATATCAATAATCCAATGAAATTACATATAAAAGTTGAGCTACAAAAACCGAAAAACCAAAATAAATTTGAATAACGGGAAAAAAACCATTGAAAAATTGAATTGTAAATTATTTTACAATTCAAATTATTTTATTCGATTAAATAGAAAAACTGTAACAAAACGTTTAAGGCTATAATTACAATATGACTACAATAAACGTAAAATTAAGGTAATAACATGTTATAAGTTTTATTTTTTTCTATATGGTATATACAACATCGGGGATTAGATTACCCCGATAAGTTATATATGTAAGATTCTGTAACTTCCGAGTTTATAGAATTATCTATATTTCATTCGTAAATGCACGAAACAAAAACAATATTTATAAACGAAGAAACATAAGAAATATTTCGATTGACGACCGACTTTTCACGCAAAATAAGCTCGAAGGGATGATAGATATTGATAAAAATAAAGCAAAGAAGTAGCGGTGCATTTAATTAGCGCGAACCCGCAAATAAATTAAAAACCATTAGCCCAAATAACGGCGTGATATACTCTTTTGGACGGATACTATGGCACTCGCGTAATGTTATACACCACTGTTACAATCCGATAAAGCTCTTTAAAAACACTTTCCATAGCACGCGCGTTATTAAACGGATGTATCAATTACATTGGAATAGTGTCGCATCTCCGAAATAAGTGAAACTCGTTCAAGTGGGCGACACGCAATACACTCGTATACTTACATATGTACACACGCACATACACGCGCATAAATTAGGTTAATAGATCTCAATGGAACTTGGAAGTATGCACGTGTATTATATATATATACGAACTATATCCGACTCAAAACCCTCCTCGAACGTGTGTAGGACGATTTGGTGTAATTTCGGTGTGTGTGTGTGTGTGTCTGTGTGTGTATACACCAGTAATACTTTCCAATTATGGTAACTTGTCGACCTTGTGGTCTACCATATTGGTTGTTTTTCAGATGCCAAACCTCAACACACACGCGCGCATGTATTATTCGTAAATATATAATACACAACAAACACCTTCGACATCATTTATTACTATAGCATACGTAGAAATTTGTATATATTATTATTATACATCGCATTCCCGCGAATTCCCAAACAAATAATATAATATAAGCATGTAGCTGTACCGTTACTTTTCCTTCGATTCACGCGACTGGACGATAATTTAATCTTTGCCTCGTATATATCCGTATATTATTAGTCAATAACATATATATCAATATAAAATAGTACTTTTATAAGAAAAAATACTTCGTACTTTTATGGTTTTTATTTTTTTGCCGCGTACACCATATTAAATATAATAAATTGTTGTACGTCGTTCTGTTTTGTATTCACGGGTGCACTCATATTATATATGATATATTTTATGCACACACACACACACACACACACATATATATATATATATATAATATTTATATTTATTTATAATTACATAATATAACTACTTACGTTTACGAAATAGTGTTTTATGTTTGAAATAATAAGTGAAAAAATGAATTACGAAAAAAATTATGTAACTATATACTATACCAGTGGGTATTGAAGACATAATAGTATGTGTATGTATAATATATATAGAATATCAGAACTTAATGTATCAAAAACTAATAAGGAAATCAAACGCGTGTTGTAGCTAAGAAATGAAAAATTGTTTTTTAAGTTTTATTAGTTTCATAAAACAAATATTTTATTCTTATATACGCCATTTCTTGGATTTATAAATATTCAACTTGGACAATAAAAAGATTAAAAACTCCAACTTTTAATCAAAAAATTAAAAAGCTAATAGTGATTTAATTATGAAAAAGAGCTTATAATTCTGGGTTCTTAAACGTTTATATTATGTAAAAAGATTTTGTTATTCACTTATTCTCTACTATATTGGGTTTTATAAAATTATAATTAAACGTGCAAAAAATTATGACTTAAAGCTAATTTAAATAAAGTAAAAATATTTATAAATTTAATGTACGTAAATACGTATAAATTAGACAATATTAATATAATATATAGTTTACAAAGTAAGAGTAATATAAATGTACCAAATGATACTTAAATTATTATTATTATTTGTAAATAAACTGAATATATCAATATTTACCCAATTTATTTTGATATAAGAAATTATTCATTTTATATTCAAGTCCGTCAATTAATACGAATTTTCTTTTCAATATCTATTATAATGCGCGTATAAAAATATTAAAAAAATTATAATTTACACATTTTAAAAATATATAAGATAAACGAGTAAATGACATAAATTATTATAATATATACAAATACTAACTAAGCTTATAATAATTTGAGCTTTTGACACAACTTCAATTTTTTCATAAATTTGGTTAACTAGTATTATCGAAACATGAATTATTGTTTTATCGAATAGACTTGAGCATAAAATATTTTCTCCGCGTATTGCAAAACTTTCTTCTAAATCTACACAAAAATAACATTTTAAGAATACAATTTTTTTTGTAAGTAATAATCAATGATTTAATAATACTATTTATATTACAATTTCAAAAGCATTGGCATAGTATGAAAAATGTATCCATATGAATACTTTTTTATCTAGCAAAGCATTGTATACTATTTTTATGGAAACTTAACTCAAAACGAAATGTGTAAACCATAAATGTAAAAAATCTAAACATTTTTCACTAAATGATTTCAAATTTATAAGTAAAAAATGAAGCCAAGGATCGGTGGCAAATTCAATTTGAAGTTTTGGTAATTGCTGCATGCGTTTTGAAAATTTTGCGGATAACATTTTCGTCATACATTCCCAAGCATAATCTGACACCCATTTTAATCCCTAAACAATTTGATAAATAATATTGAGACATATAAAATTTGTGTTTTGCTCTATTTATAAATTATACTTGAGATATAATTGTTTTTAATTGTATGAAAACAGATTGCATAAATTCTATAGTTGGTTCTTCATTAACATAAATTTCATCCTCAGTATCATCATAATATTGTATAATAATTCCAAATAATGAAATGGATGCTATCATACAATTGTAACACATTCTAGACATAGCGTTTAAAATATATTCACATTTTAGTGTAATTGAGTACTAGAGAAAACAGATAAGTTAATTATTAAAACGAGAGTAGTTATTTAGCCATATAATAATATCGTATTATAATTTATACTCATAAAAGATAAATCATACTAAAAGTTTGCGGTCACTTTTTTTGTCATCCTTTTCGAGTTGGCATAATTTTATGATGATCTTTAACGTATAATAACATACTCGATTATTTTCTGATAAACATAGAGTTTGAAGAATATACACAAAGTTTTCATGTTTCTTAATTGTTTTTAAAACTTAAAAAAGTTTACGTTAATTATTTAGATAATGTGTATTGGAATTAAATACCTACCGTCGGCGCCATTAGATATCTGAATCAGGATTAAAAGGTGCTGCAGAAGAGATAATAATAATGAATACTGTTCGGTGAAACTAGATTGAAAGGTTTTTATAATTGAAGACATAGTATAAGCCAAATTTCGATGTTCGTTAATAGAAACATTAAGCCCGCGAAATGAGCATAATTCAGTTAAATTTAATAAAAATGTTAAATTCGTTGCTAAAGTAAGTTAATGAATTAATAATAACTTAATTTAATAGTTTAAATTGTATAAAAGTGTTTTTATTACTTCCTATTACTTTTGAATCTTCAATACAGCAGAATGAACCTAAATATGTGGGTAACATGTTCCAAATAATTATTAATGTTTTACTATCATTGGAATTGGTTTCGGCTATTATTATTTGCTTTAAAATATTAAATCCCAATTTTAGTTTACTTTTATCAATACTTGAATCATGAATAAGCACGTTCTATTTAAAAAAATTAATTAGAATTAATAATAATTTGTATTCGTTATCATATAGCGTTTGTTAATATTTTAATATACCAGCAAACATAATTTTGCTTTATGGTTGTTTAAGCAAAACTTTTCTAATTCAACAAAACCAATTTCATCTGAATTCAATATCCAATATGTAATCTAACAATAAAATCAACATAACATTAAACAAAATTATGTAAGTAAATAATTTCTATAATTTTACGCTTACTAATTTCGATTGTATTTTTTCAGGTATTATACTCGTAGCGAATAAAAAATATAACAACGCAGGATGATGAGTAAAAACCAAACTGACACATTTTTGAGAATTTATAAGTGTAACTAACTTGGTTGTAGCAAAAACTAAACCGGATACTGCATTTACAGCATGATGGGACACAAAAGAAATCTATAATACATTTCAAAAATATCATGTACAATGTGTAATTTTTAGAATAAAATAGAGATTTGATATTAAATAATTAAATATGTACAGAAATATTAAAAAGAACTGCTTTTATAACTGGAATAGGAATTTCATTTTGAAGAGAACATAAGAAAACGCATAATGGTTCCAAATATACTGATTCATTTTCGACGCTAAAAATACATAATTTGTTACGAAATACAAAAATAATATTATAAATAATTCTATCTAGATGACTTACTTGGAAGATGTTAAAAGATAGAAATAAATAAAAATTATCACAAAATTCTTTATGTCAATATTTTTGTTATTCATTAAAATTAAGCAAATATCTTTTGGTGTTTTAGGTAAATTCTTAAAGCTCCAAATCATTTGATTACGAAACACATTCGTACCACCAGGCCAATTACAGTTAACTTCAAGATATGTATATGATAGATAAAAATACATTTCAAACAATAACTCTTCAACTAATGTACCAATTCGGCTTTAATTAAAATACAACATTACAGGTCATAAAACTATACGAATCTCAAATTTTCGAAAATTAATTAATATATACAATTATTTAATATTAATATTAATATACATTATACCTATAATAATGTTATATATATGTTAAATGAATATTAACGCAATATCTATTATACATATGTATTAATATTATTACGATTTATAACTTATAAAAATACTAATAGTAACTAAAAGTCTAGACAAAACCGTAAATTGCAAAAATCTTGTTGTTGTTGAGATGAGGTCAAATATTTTAGTTAGTTTTTTACATATTTAATTTATTTCTAAAACTATATAAGAAGGTCTAAACTCTTTGGGTTTTCCTCAGATACGGTCTCAGATTTACAATATAATATAACCTATTTCATGTACAAATAAGATTTATAATTGTAAAAGACAAATATATGCAAGACTTTTAAAAGTTTTTAAATTTTCATATAGGATATAACTTATTTAAAATTACACACTCTTTAAATACATATAACTAAATAGTTTAATCAAAGCAAGATTTTTTGAAAAATATCCTAACATAAAATTGCAGAATATTTTCAATTTCTTATTACCCAACAGAATATTTTAATATTTTATAAATATTTATTCTATTCAAATTATAAGTGTTAATAATAAAATAAGAAATTCTGATATCATTTTTAATTAAAAATTATATTAATGTCGACTAATATAATATATATATATATATATGATTGTACTAATATATTTTACGTTCAAATAATGACAATTTATTACTTATATTCAATTAACTCATATAAAATTCTAATAATTTTTGACGCAGCATAATAATTGGCTATATTTTGCCGAACATGAATAGATAAACTTTCTTTAAATGGACTTATTAAACTTTTAATTGCCCTTTGGTAACTTTTGTTAAATACACTTATATTCGTGTTTTTCTGTAAATGATTATGAAATATAAATTAACAATATTCGAAAGCGTTATATTTAAAGTTAATTTATTTGTAATATATTAATTAATAGTATGTATATAAATTAATTTATTACATATCATGAGTTTATCAAAACTCAATTTGGATATTTATTGGATAAAATAATTACAATAGTTTTTACTTACTAGAACAAATGGTAAGCAAATACGTTTTATCATATACCAAGCTACATTTTTTAACACTTCAGCTATATCTAAATGTTTTTTCAAATTTTCATCCATTAAAACTCTACTTCTAATAGTAGAATATAGTCTAAATTAAAATACATACCTTCATTTAGGTTAATTATAAAATATCTACATAGGAAATAACTAATAATCAATATTTAAATTAAGTGGTGTCACTGAATATATATAAAAAATCCCTATAAATAAATAGGTATTATTTTTCGATCAATAGTTATTAAATAACAAACAGTATTATTTTGTCATTATATATAAAGTATACTTAAAATAATTATTACAAATAGTGGTAATGAATTAAATTTTTTCTATAATCAATAATGATATTTGTATTAATTATAATTTATATTCTACGATTTGGTTTTATATATATATATGTATGTATGTATGGGTGTATGTGTGTGTGTGTGTGTGTGTGTGTGTGTGTGTGTGTGTGTGTGTGTGTGTATTTTTTGCTGTTTTAATTGTTTATAAATCATAATCTTATATTATATTATTAATAACGTCAATTTTTATAAATGAAATACATGATTAAACACTTCATTAATGTATATACACACATAATAAAAATAAATACAATTTATAATTAAATTCTGTTAATATAGTTTTTTGGACCCGGATGTTATATTCGCCACATTATCATCCTATTATAATGCTATTGATTAAATTGAAATAAATTGTACCTTAATAAGCTACTAGAAAGAATTGAAGCAATGTCAACCACATAAGGGTCTAATTCTGTGATACTTTTACAAATCGCCTTTGAAATGGATATACATATGTTGTATAGTTCGTTACTTAATTCAATTGAAGGACACGATAGCAAATATGTTAATATAGAAATTGCATAAATAACACAACGACCTGACACATATTGTGAATTTGTCAAAATCATTTTTATGATGGTTAAAACCTGAGAAATATTACAGATTTCTTGGATGTTTGTTCCTTTCCTAAAATTCGATCATTTTTGTTCGTAATATATACTCATATTTGTATATAATTTGAATTGAATTATTAAAAGACATACTTTTTAATAATTATTACCAATAATTGAATCAAATCAGATACAGATGGATCTTTAGTCCTTATTAAAAATATAAGTGTTCGTATTATACTATTACAAGTGTATAATACATCATTTCTTTCGTAAAATTTATTATTTTTTGATAAAATCCAAACACATAAACATATACTTCTAAAATTAAATAATCATAATTAATTTATATGTTTTGTAAACAAATATTGTATTTAATTTCTTACGGAATTAAAGAAACACTGATTAAAAGTAGCGGTTCGCATAAAAATTGAATCATATCAGCATTTAAATATATTGTACTAAGTAAGTCAAATACTTTTGGATCTTTTAAACTACGAATCATAAACTGAATACATTTATCCTGAAATAAAAAATTATGAATACGTAATATTTATTTTATAATACATATGAAACAGTAAGTATAAAACAAAAAATATCTTTTGAACTAAATTATACTTTGTACATTATATTTTTCTTATGAGTTATACGAGAAATATCAAATAACAATTGTATTACAATCTTTCAATCTTAGGTTGGGTAAAAATTACCATGATAATATTATGTAAAAACACTAAATAATATTATATAATGTATGCAACGCATTTAACATAAATATTATAATGATTCACAAAAGTAGTTTAAAATAAATAAAAGTATTTTTATTACCACTATTGTTATTATATAGTTAAACATAAGTGTATAGGAAATGATTATGTTCGCAAAATAATGAGTTATGCATATCTAATTAGTAATATACGTTTGGAAGGCTCTTAATTCTTAAAAATATAATACCGTGGTTAAGTTAATTAAAATACTAATATTGTAATTATTTATTTAAATTTTCTTAAGTTCCATATACTTTAAGTTAAAACCTAGATGAATGAGTATAATTATTCGAACTAATGACATACATTTAAAGAGAAAATTTTATCATAAATAATAGTTTTTTTTTTCTACCCTGATATGATGTTTTACTCCTATCAAATAATCTATATCATATCTTTTCCAAATTTAAAAAAAGTATACAATATCATAACGCTGCATATAAACATTAATATTAATTTCATAGCCTTCATTTTAATTTTATCACTGTATAAATAAGTATACATGTAATTATTATTATCATCAATATGAATTATACACAATAAATTATACAACTATTATAATCTATAGCAATAATTCGTGAGAACACTACAAAGTTCCCATTATATGATCAATTATATTACCAATCAGATACAACCTATATCTGGTTTTATCGCGTTTACTTTGTTTCCAAATTCATCGTTAAGAATATGTCACATATCAATATAACTAAGGGGTCTTAAAGACTATACCCCCAGTATGGATAGATTAAATTCCAGTAAAAGATTATTCATAAGTAATTCATGATTTTTGAATATTTTTAAATTTTATTTTCTCGCCGAAAGAATGTGGTAGTCGAGCATCCTATTTTCAAGACTTATATTTATTCTTTCAAACATCTAAAAATATCCCAATTCCAAAACGATCTAATTAAATATCGCACTAGATTTTCTTTTTAACCGAGTTTTTGTTTTAATACTATTCTTTATGCTGCAAATATTGTACAGCCAATATTCAATAGAAAACTTTACATAGAAAATTAGAAAATTAAAAATATTATGAAACCAAAAAGCGATGGCAACAAATTATATGATCTAAACGTCAGATCTATACGTATCTATACATTAGATAAATATCTATAAATCTTAATTATTTATCTAAAAGCCAAACGAAATATTTGAAAATTGACAATTTAATCGCTGTATAACTTATTAATATTTTTTTTTTGATACATACAATCTATAAATAAATATACTTAATATTATAAATAACATCCACCTAAAGAAAACGCGAACTATTGAATTATACTAAAATAAAGGATTAATGGAATAATGTATAATTGAATGTTTCGGCTAGTTGTAAAAGTAGCATCAGATTACATAACACACAAATTACTTATTTGACTTACACTCATACTTCAAATATAGTGACTATTAAAATAATCGCAAAATCATTAATATTGATATCGAATGAAAAAAAATTTTTTTTTCATTTTATCAGAAGTTGATTTGTGTACTAGTTTTAGATACGTAATTTTTAATCATAAATTCATAAATAAAGTTAATATTTTACAATTTTAAATCGCTCAAATAATATTTACATATATGGTACAATAAATATAATCATTAAATAATAAAAAACGATCGTCATAAAAATTACAAAAAATTAACTTTTTATTTATTTCAAAAATTGTTTTTTACACGAATACAATTAGTCTTTAAAAATAATTTTTTTACAAATATTGAAGTACTCATGATTCGTCATAATAAAGGCCATAGCTAAAAATTATTTATAGTCCAAATTATCACTAGAATTATTTAAAAACCTACAGTTATCAAAATATATAATACAGAACTTCTAAATTATTACCGTAATCGTCCCAAAATTTTTTTTTAATTCTTTTGGCATATTTTTAAACCTCAGTCAAAAATAATCAAGTCGTTGTTAAAAAAAATCGTATACTCATAAGTTAATTAATACATAGACTTAATTTTTTATAACATAATTATTTTTGGATTTTATATACTAAAAATAATTGTTGGCGTATAAGTAATAAGTACTTGTAAGACGATGTTTCTTGAGAGTAACATTTTCTTCAATCTAATTGTTACTGCGTCCATTTTGATTTTTTTTAAAACTTTTTGGAATAAGATTTCCCAGTTTGACACGGTGTACAGCGATTATATATGTGTAGTTTGATCACAGAATAACAGTAACAACTGACGTACATCTAGAGATGTGAAATCGTGAAACTATATAACTATATATAAAGTTATATATATAATAGACGAATATTTCGTCTTAAAAATACAAAACAAAATAAATGGACAGGAAAATAATTATACGTTCGTAAACCATAACATATAGTGTATTAAAATATTAAATAAACGCGTAAAATAAGAAAAAAATTTAAACTTTTCTCAATTCAAAACAATTTTCTCAATTTATCCGTTATTTATTTTTTACGTCATGGACTAAAAATGATATAACGTATTCTCAGTAAATAGTAAATACAATTTACGAATATTTGACAATATTTCCTCCATGACCATCATTCCGTAATATCAGTTGTTGGCTTCTTATCAAACGTATAATGATTCTTTTCAATGTCGTTCTCGACATTCACGGTTCATCATTTTTGAAAGCGAATGTTTTGTTTAATTAATTGTTGAATAATAGACGTTAATGCTGATAAACAACGATTATGAACACTGTACATACATCGTACTAAAATTAAATGTGTGTTAGCAAATAATCAGTTTTTTCTTTGAACGTATAGCACAAATAACATAAATGATTGAATATTATATACCTCGAGTTTGAAATTCCAGTTAATGGGACTTTTCAACGAGCACAAGGTGTTCAGAAAATGTTATCCTACGAGTAAGTTGAAATGTCATTTATCCCATACGCAATTATATATTATATACACACGAATTTTACAATGTACTGTGCCCAAATGAGTTACCTTATTACGTTAACATTTTCTGACTGTCATTTTGATGTCTAGAATAATAAATCAAGAAGACACTGCCATAATAAGAGAGGTCTATGACAATGACAATTCACAAGAAATATTTGAACAGGATTTGGACAACGCTTTAGAAGCTGGCTACAAGTATATTATTATTGAGCCAACTCAGTTAGCTGATGAAACTGTAAGATGGATTACTGTTGGAAATTTTCTTTCAAAAACAGCTATTATATCTGGCACTTTATCTTCAGGAACAGGTTTGAGATAATGCTAAACATATTATTTAGTCAAAATATCCCATAATGAAATATTTACTATATTATATACCTTTTATACAAATGTATAGTTAAATTTACAAACTATTCAGTTTTTTTCCAAAGAAATACTTTAGTAGTAATGCTATTGATTACATTTAGATCTAGTAGTTGTTATAAAGTAACAAATGAATAATTTTTAGGTTAAATTATTTAATTTTTAAACAAATTATGTTTATAATAATATTTGCTTATTAACTTTTTGTTATTAGGTATTGTTTTAATATGTTATTGTTTATTTTTGTTTTCTGTTATACAATTAACAGCTTATTTCGCACCTTCCAAACCACTCATATATGGACCTCTGTGTATGGCTTCATTTATATGCACTGGATTGTATATGATCTCATGGCAGTTTGATCCTTGTTGCAAATATCAAGTGCATAAAGATCCAAGATTGAAATCGCTTCAAAAAGAAGACAACACTCCGCCATTGCCTGTGGTTATTGAACGTGGCAGCGATACCAAACGGAAAATTGTTCATACATCAGTTACAGTGGTATCAACTGCCTATTGTATTTGGAAATTATATGAATATTGCAAATAACATCTCTAGTTGAGATTAGTATTATGGACATATTATGATACACAAGAACAGTTGAAAAATTTTTAATTATTTTATTAATGTACACTTGATTTTATTTTATATACCCACTTATGATTGCATATACTTGATATAATGTTAAATCATAATAACAAAATTTTCTTTTCAAGTATACAGTAGGTATGTAAATTTACTTTCTATTTTGATTACAAACTTTATCTACTTTGCTTTGTTAAAGAAAGCAAATTTTAACATCTAATTTCCAACAATCAGAAAGTTGTATAATCTAAAAACTGAAATAATAGAAATATTTTAATGGTGGTTATTAAGTTTTATTTTTTATATGTAACTAAAAAATAGTGACCAAAATATATATATATATATTAATTTTCCTGATATTAATTCAACTAAAACAACTTTATTGATCAAATTATATTTTAGAATTCTTGCTATCTATTTTCATTATTTTTCCGTTCACTTGCAAAAAAATTAACTCGACATTATTTTTCGTAAAATCGGAATTTATTATTAAATTATAAATAGATTTTATAAATTTAAATGTTTATCTTTTTGTCAGTAACTTCTTTAAACCCTTGATGTTTATGGATGAGCGGACAATGGATACATCTCAAACATCTAAAGAGGTGTCAAAAAGTTTTAGCACAGTCATGTAAAATATGATTTATATTTCAACAATAAATCACTATAACATAATTAAATCATGCTTAGTTTGCCATTAAAATAAAAACAATCATATTTTATTGATTATAATTTTTTATTTCCTCATTTCTAAGCTTTTTATTAGATAGTTTAAAAAAATTTGTATCATTATCAAATGATTTTAATAAAAGAGCAAAAAAAGAATAAGTTTCATTTTAAAGGCAATAAATAAATTAAATTTTTTATTCTAATCGGGTAGTTCTAAAGGTATATAACTAATTTCTAAAACTACCATATTTTTCGTTCTATGATTTAAGGGTGAACATATAGCATGCCAAAATATAAATAGAATATAACTTTAAAAAACCCATTTAAATTCGAGGGTATGTTATGCGTAGAATAGCAAAAGTTACATATTGATATATTATTATCGCTTCTACGTAAGAGTAGATTCTCTATATTATACACAATATATAAGTACCTATTGTATTGTAAATTATCAAAATTACGAATTTAGTTATCTGTAGATTATTTTTACAGACTGATTTAAAGTTAACCATTTATGTGAATAGACTGATAAATCGTCACAAAATTAATTTCTTAACATTTTACAATTACAATGAAATTGTACAATTTGTTTTAAAAAATGCATCATTTTTAGAAAACAAAATAATAATTCAAATTGTATATCATAATAAATCGAATTCTATATTTCATTAAATTTTGTGTTTTGTGTAGCTATCAAAAAACATTTATAATATAATCTATAATATAAAGGATGATTGATGTCAACACCGATGGACGTTTTAATGGTTACATATATGTGCTCAATAATTGTTTTAAAATGATAATCTACAATAAGCAACATAATAATAAAACAGAATTTATGTAAAAAACCTATTTTTACACATATAATTTTATATTACTGATTCCAAAAGTTTGAAATATTTAAGTAAATCGTGTTAAAACTAGACAACAATTTGTAAGATATGTTAAGCGTAACAATTACATAAGGAATGTATGCTATATAAAGTTCTTTTGTTTTTAATTATTTTTAAATATTACATCTACATATGATTACTACAAAATAAACTTTAAAAAGAAACAATAAATATCTAAGTATATCCTTGTAGTACATATTTGCACACATTGAGTTTTTATCTACAATGGTATCTTTCCTTATTATTTAAATGTATAATCTAAAATTAACTGACTAGGAAAAAAACTTATTCTAAAAATAGCTAACAATGTTTAACAATACATTAGGGTTAAAAATTAAACTATATCAACAACTCACTATTAAGTATACATAAATAATTGACAAAGAATAGAAGAACTACTTATTATATATTATGGCCATATGAAATTTCTAAAATGTAATTGTCAATGCGCTGTTGTTGATTTAAATTTATAAGTAATTAGCTGACAATAAACTTTAGTGATTGATTAAAAAAACGTGGTAAGTTTATATAAATATTGTTAAAAATGTATTAAAAAAAGAACACAAAATGTGTAACAACAAGCACCATCTTTAAGCAACCAAAAATATATTAATATTAAAAATCCGATCTCAAAAAAAAGTAAAAAGGAGATCGTTCAAATAATAGAAAATATTTTGTTTTAATTATTTGCAATAAATTTATATATAAGAAAAAATGGTGAAAATTAATGAACTCTAAGCCTAAAACAAAATTTAATTTTTCACTTATGTAAATCTAAAATGTCATAAACTTTTACAGTTTATTTAAAATATTTTAAAAGAAGTACAATAATAATGTATACTACACTAATGGTGGCAGTAGTGGCATGATATTGTTCATATTTGTGGATTATAAATACATCTTTTTTCAATTAAGAAAACATTAAAATCTATGTTAAATTCTCAATATTATGTAAAAACCAGAAATAAAATATATTTTTCTATTTTATTTAATTATACTTGATTACTATTCATCATGAAAAAGGTATCACTGTAGTCACCTCATATTCAATAAGAAACTATTCACACCACTACTAATACCCAATTATTAATTATCTATTTTTTTTTTCATTAGTGACGCACAGTAATTAATTAAAAAATTAATAAAGATTTCACGTTATCTTTTAAATCTAAATTAAAAGCTCATTTTTTATAACCATTAAGCTTTAAAAATAATTACATTAATAACAATTTAATAAAATGTACATCTTAACAATTTGTTATTAAAACAATGTTTTTCACATAAGTATAGTATATATTTTCATTCATAAAACTGAATAAGTTTTTTATACTTCCAGCACAGAATTAAGTGAAAGATCACAATTTAGATAAATTAAAATTAAATACCCTTTGGGAAAAGTATAATTATTAAATATGCAATACATTTTATGATTACAATTAGTAAATGGGTAAAATAATTTTATTTAAAATTAATAAAAAAAATGTATAATTAATTTGTGATAAGTAGAAGTAAAACCAATAAAGAAAATGAATAGTCAAAACTAAAATTTAACAATACTTTAAGTAATTATCATAATTATATAATTTATTAGAGTTAATATTAATTTTTTAAACTAATATCTGTCTGATTTTCATAAAAAAATTCCAACAATTGAATTTTTATACATTAACACTGATCAATGATTATGTTGATCATTTTAAAATTGCACAAATTCCAATGTTAATTATAATACAAAATATTTTTGTACTCATAAAACAATAATATGTTATTTATAAGTATGTACTATAAATTATGAATAAATCAATAATTTATATGAAACTGTGCATCACTAACAATTAGGTATTTAAGAAAAAATAAAAAATTATAAGTACTTAAAAAATAACGTTTAACAACTAATTTCTAGAAGTCTAGTTGACTGACCTGGCTGTTTGTCAAATGTGAGATTCCCGTATGCCGACGATAACGGGCTGTAGCCGACGCTCGTCCGTCTGATGGCGGGGAATCCTCGAATCCTACATTTTTTGACCAGCTTGCCGGTCAGCCCTACATTTCATAATCCAAAAATAAAACCGTGGCCATACATAACGTAAACCAATTGCTAAACGAGCATAAAATGGAGCTATGATAACTTCTTGTTCATCATTAACAACAGCATCTACTATTCGTTGAGCAACATATTCAGTAGAGTAGCCAGACATAGTAGATTCATCCATAACTAGAAAAAATAATTTAAATGTCAATGTTCAAACATAAATTGATGTATAATAAATTATTTTAAACAATGAAAATTTAGATAACTAAGTATTTGCTTCTTAATGACAAAATTATTGGTCAATCTTACGACTAGATAAAATTTGTGGAAATGATGCTACAAACTACAGAGACAATTATATAATGAACTAGTCCATAATTAAATAATAAATGAACAAAACTTATATTTTATAAATGAAAAATATTCGCATATGGTAAATTTGATGTTATATTTCACAGTAATTCAACATGAACAATACTTACTACCATACTTTGATCCAGATCCAGTTAATGCATTCAATGACAAATTTGTTTGAATGTATCCAGGACTTACAACAGTTACTTTTACTTTATGATGTGAAATTTCAGCTCTAAGAGTATCAAAAAATGCTTGTAAAGCGTGTTTAGACGCAGTATATGCAGATCTAAAGAAAAAATTAACACAAATACCCACAATTTAATAATCATTTACTAATTATTATAATATTTTTATAGCAAAATAATAATTGTAAATATTATACTATTGTAATACCTAAATGGAACAGCAATTTTTCCTTGGACACTACTAATTGCTATTATATGTCCACTTTTGTGATGAATCATACTCGGTAATATCGCTAAAATTAAATATTAATCAAAAATATGAAAAAGAAATAGTAAAAAGAAAAATAAATATGTATTTACCTTTAGTTAAAGCAACTTGCCCAAAATAATTTACCAACATCACTTTATAATCTACTTCAGCCATTGTAGCTTCAGCTCTACCCCTATAGCTGATGCCAGCATTGTTGATAAGAATATCTACACGGCCAAAAACTCCTAAAACTTTTTGACTAACTACTTCTATTGTTGATTGGTCAATTAGATCCAAGACAAGAATACATGGCTTATTTACATTTTTAATCTAAAATACAAATATAATTAAATTTACAATCAGGAAATGTCAAAAATAATTTTTTACATCACTTCGGCTTAATAAATCACTTTTCACTCGTTCTAATTCAGTGCTACTACGTCCAGTTAAAATAAGTGCGCAACCATGAGAATAAAACTCATGAGCCAATGTTTCACCCAATCCTGAACTGGCACCAGTTATAAGTACAACCTAAAAAACATTAAAATTATTTTTACAACTTTCTAAAAATGATTATTGATTAATAAGCAAAATATACTTCAGTTAATTATACTAAATCTTTATCCACATATGCACTTAGTTTACGTATAATAAAATAATTAACTGGTAAAATTAAAAGCTTGAGCTTATTATAATTGAAATCAATCGAATAATGGAAAAAAATTTAAAATAATAAATTGCTAAAAAATGATGAATTATTCATTAAATATGGATATTTTATGTTTGATATTTTTTAACACAATGACAAACTAATTAAACTAGATTGTTACCAATTTAACAAAGCTATAAAATTCTATGTTAAATTATACAATGTAACATTTAGACCATAATATATATATATATACAAGATTAAAGATACTAAATTATGTGAAATTAGTACTAAAATAGTTATTAAAAGGCTATATAATATTCGATATAATGATTTTTTCAAATTAAAATTTCAAAAAAGCATAATTTTATAAATAAAAAAAAAACAAAAATACACGTGCTTAAGAATAACTGAAAGTAACTAAGGTCATCAAATATGGGTCTTTTGTTTGTGTTATATGATTCAATGACAAAAAATATTTAAAATAATTTTGGTTTACCTTCGAGTTAAGCATGCGGTATCTGTTGGCAAAACACTTCTTCAATACGTAAACGGACATTGGTATGAGGATTGGCAGTGAATAACAAACATACTGCCAGGCAATTGGAGTAGCACGTACGTCAGACATTGCAGTTACACTTTTAATTTTTACTCGTTTATAAATCTATACGTAAGTAGCGCAATAATATTAATTATAGATATACGATTTTTTATGTTTTAAATTTAAATACACCGAATAATTAATTAAATATCGAACGTAGAAAAAGAACGAACGCTATTTTAAAATTGTATTTTTTCTATCAATTCCATAACAGTAATCGAATTGATAAAAACTAGTGATTATTATTAGGACACTATAAAACTTTTAGTAAAACATACAGTGTTGTTACTTGCATTATTAAAAATATATTCTTAGGATTCCGCTACACCTACATTATATATATATATATATATATATACATACAGCGGTGTATGGCACAATCTATTCTGACCCAACTTTATTTTAGTTCGAAGTGCATTACGAAAAGTACTTTTTACTTAATCGGACATCAGGAAATTATACTTCATGTGTCGTCACGATAAGATTAATATACTGATATATCGTCTCCCGAAATCCGTCTCTCTGAAATTCCGAAACTAGGATTTTTTGGTTTTTATTAAAAACGAACGTTTACTTACCTCATCAATTTTTTTATAATAGGAATAATCAGTGATGGTCTTGTAGGGTGTATCCAGAGGATTTAGATTATTAGCCGAAATGTGACGATAATATTTTATTATGTATATTTCATTCAAATTTAGTAAAGAATTAAAAACGCAGTATAATAAAATTACATTTAAATAATATCGTTATTTCACTTAGGTAAATTATCGGTGTTAGGTATTTGACCAATTTCTATTATTTTATAATTGAAAACTTCTCGTCTACCTATTATTCAACATTTAACGTAAATGCGAAACATTTACATTTGTCATCTGGATATTTTCTGCACGTATTCTTATAATTTTAATTAATAATTTAAATATATTGAAAACAAGAACGTTGTAAATTTTATTAAATTAAACGTTGGTCGAAGTAAAAAATGGCAATACAAATACGAAACAACGTAAGGTTGCGAGACTTAATTCGAGGTGGGAAAATAAAAATTACTGTATTTTTTAATTTTACGTCACAATATGATTGAAAACTATGAGAATAAATTTCATATAATAATTAACTGTTTTATTTTCATTATTAATAATTATATATGACGACAAAATAACGAATCATATTTCTTTTCAATTTAACTTATTTTGATACACGTAGCTGTTAATGTATCGCATAATTATTTTTTTTATAGTCGGAGTTGTTTTTTTTTGTTTACTATTAGGTTGCACTACAATACAATTGTATAATACACGATGACTCGGATTTTCTGTGATAACATGATATCGTGCTTTATTCTCATTTGCAACATTTTGTCTACCAGAGCAGCTGTTTTCAATATTAATCAATTCTGTCTATCATTATTCATTTAGACAATCCATAGATCGAATTTTTATATCTTGAATTTTTCATACTTTGCTGATAAATGTAATAAGCTTATATTGCTCCACTAAATCTCAAAGCGAATATCTCCATTTCTTTCAAGTAATCTGTATTGTTTCCCAAGTGGTCGTTTTTCAAACTGTAAATAAAAGAATTAAGAACGTTAAAAGGATGTATATTTCGATAATTAATTACTTGTAGTATAGATTTTATTAAATATTGACCAAAAATTACTGTGTGCATACTATAAAAGTTCTAAAAATTGTAAATATTAATTAATATTTTATTTCGATATGGAAGTAAACAAGGATGAAGCATATAGATGTTTAGACCGTGCTCAATATTATATCAATGAAGGCGACATTGAAAAGGCTGAAAAGTTCATAAATAAGAGTAAAAAACTTTTCCCAACCTCTGAAGCAGATGGTAAGTGTTTTAAATGTTAAAACTGTTGCCTTATTATGAACTTATGTTTTGTGTAGAACTGTTTAAAAAGTTAGAAAGTCAAGGTCCAAAAAAACATAAAACATATAACGCAAAAACTGAAGGGCAAAATGCTAAAAAACATAAAGATACACCACCAGGTATTATTTCTAAGTAATTATATTTTGTTCGCTATGAAATATTTATTGTATTCATAGGTAGTCCTAGAGGAGAAAGAGCTAATCAACCAACATATACAAAAGTTCAATTGGATACAGTTAAAAGGTAAAAGTCGCTTAATTACTTAATTTATTAAAATAAAACTTATTATAAAATGGATCTGTTAAAAAAGCTGTGTTAGGAATATACGTGTAGGGATTAAAACTTTTCAAAGTTTTTAGATTTGAAAAATTTGATTTCTGACATTAAGGAAAGAAATTAGATGTAAAACACAAAGACAGGTAGATTTTAAAACAACTTAAATGTAAATTTAAATTTTAAAACAAGTAATGGTGACAGACTATGCATAAATATTAATATTAGTATTAGTCTGCCATCGCCTTTATGGATTTTCTGAATGTTGAATCAGATTTTTTTTTTAAAAATCAGATTTAAAATAAAAAAATAGTATATATGTTTATGTATATTGTTATTATTATTTTACACACTATATATATACTAATATCAATGTAAAAACTAATAATATATGATATAAAGATATAATAAACAATAGATAACGAATAAGGTCAAGACGATTGTTCCGTTAATTTAAAACTGTATATAAATAATATAATATGAACCTATTATAGTTTCAATTCCCCCTCTAAACAACTTAATTGTTACTGCTACCACAGTTCCAATCATCACTGGTAGACCATCTTAGATGGAAACATTCTAGCAGAGTAACCTACAGGAAAAGTTAATTTTTATTATTGCCTTTAAAACAAAATTTCACTTAAAAAACAGAAAGTATTTTGACCCAAAAATATTTTTTTATATATGATTATACACTTTTTAAATGGAAACAAACTAAATTGTTTTTTAAATATATTTATTAATGTTGTAAACATTTCTTAAATTATTGACTGCTATTGATATAGTTTAGATAAATTAAGTATTGAAATCTGAAAACTAACAATAGAGCATATACTATATTATAACTTTATACTAAATATATATTTTATATATGAAATTACATAATTAGTGATAAATCATACCTTAAATATTTTTATTATATTAATTCTTATTTACAGAGTCAATAAATGCAAAGATTTTTATGAAGTACTTAACATTAAAAAGGATGCTACTGATACTGATATTAAAAAAGCATATAAAAAGTTAGCTCTTGTGTTACATCCAGATAAAAATCAAGCACCAGGAGCAGCTGAAGCATTTAAGAGTATTCAGATTGATTTTTTATTTCATCACTCTGTGTATATTAATTAATTTGGTTTTCTTAATGTTTTTTAATTAGCTGTAGGCAATGCTGTTGCCACATTGACTGATACAGAGAAAAGAAAACGTTATGACATGGTTGGTCATGAAAACTTAACATCAGATCATATACACAGAAATTATGATCATGGATTTGAATGTAAACTGAATTTGTAATGAATGACTTTTACATAACTAATATGTATTAAAAATATATTTGACTTACAGCGGATATCACAGCCGAACAATTATTTAATATGTTCTTTAACGGCGCCTTTCCAACAAGACAAGGGCCAATGACTAATCCATATTATTCTCGATCATTTTCAAGACGCTGGCCACCTGAAACTGATAATGATAATCATCATCAACAACAGGTAAAAATGTATAAAGTTATTAGTAGAATTTAAAATGTTCCTATTTTACATTCACCAATGGTAGATTGGTAATGCAACAAAAAAACTAATAAAATAATTTCTATTGAATCTATTAAAATAAATATAACATAAAAGTAGCTTGTAAAAATTTGTCTTATGATAACAAAATTAATGACGTTATGGCAAATAACTAAAACTCAAATTTGCAATTTTATGATTCTCTTAGAACACATATTTCCTAAATTTATCAATAGTTCTTTACTATTTATCATAATTAAAATAAATTTACGTTATTTTGCAACATATTGTATTACAGTATATTTTTATTTTATTTTTTTGTTTTAGTCACATGAAATTTTTGAACCATCAGTAATATTTCAATTTGCCTTCTGTATTGGAGCATTAACTTTGAATTATTTTATTAAAAAGATAATTTTAAATAATTAAGTAGTTTAATTAATATTATTATATTTTAAGTATTGAAATAAATTATATATAAAGAATAATCCATTGAGATGAACCAATCAATGACTATATTATAAGTATGATACATTTATTTGTAAAAAGTTCTTATGCATTCGTCTTATTTTAAAGTATAATTCATTTAAACTTTTCCTTATATTAATATTTTAATTAATATTATTTAAATATAATGATACTAAATTTTTTTAAAATAATTACTGATCTATAATAGTATGTGAATAACTGTATGCACGTGTCTATAAAGATATATTAGATGTATATAATATATTGACACTATATATATAATAGTCTAGAATTTTATAATAATATTTTAAATTAATAAAGTTTCAATATTCAAAACATTTCTATGTTGGATTTTTATTATTTTGTAATTATATTTAAAATATTTATAAGTATATACTTATATAAAATATTATTTTTATTTAAATGAAATATTTAGTAGCTTTTTTTTATAAAAAAATGATTCTAATTATGAAGAATTAGTAAATATTATATTTCAACATGCATTTATTCATATTAGATCCATTATCAAAATCAATATTTTTATTCACAAGAATATCTTGCTTATTATTTAGCTCCATATTACAGTTTTTACACTAGGTTAAAATTTTTTATTTATTTCATAAATGAAAACAACTTTATTTTAAGCTTCTGAAGTAAATTTTATACATGAAATATACTATTATTTATTTAAATCTTAAATATATTTTGAATCTCTAAAATTAAATAAAAATTTAAATTTTGTTTACTTTTCATTGATGGTCAATATTATATAATATCAGTTAAATATTTTTTACCTAGTAAGTGTTTCAAATTCAATCTTAATTGGAAATATTTATTATATTTCATCTTTCATTTCTTTTCTCTTTCTGTGTTGTGTTGGAAATTATTCTGTGTGTAGTACAAAACTGAAAAGTGATGTATAAAATTACCATGTTAATTTAAAAGTCCTAAGTCCTTATTTCCATTTATTAAATTGCTTCAAAGTGATTAATTAAAAAATGAATTCTATATTTTGTGTGTATTGTGTATATTTATTCCATTTAAATTCTATAATTTTAGTAATATTTGTAAATAAATTTTAAAAACATTTATTTTTAACTAATTTAATTTCTAAATATTGATAGTTAAATTAAAAATGTATTGTGTTAAGTCCAAAATAAAAATGATCATTTTAAACTTTGTTATATAAAAACATTTGAATTGTTTATATATGACAATATTTTTAGTTTTATATAGTAGTTTTAAAAAGGGTTATTATAAAAGATGACTATAATGTCTAATTATACTACTAATATGTATATAATATAAACTAAACTATATTATTCTTATATTGAAATATTCAGAAAAACATTTTATATATATTTAATAGTGCTTAATTTAAAGTTTCTACTGATTCAAACAAATATTTTATCAAAATAACTTTTTTCTATTACATAAAAATTATACCATATATTTTATAATACTATTTTATTCGTAATAACATTTAACACAACTGATATAACAAAAAAATTTTATCTTCTCTATTATCTAATTAGATTTTAGTTACAATGAAGGAATATTTTTCTAATAGTTTTACAAATATAATTTATATATTGTATTATATATAAATTTATATTTTTATCATAATTTATTACGAACAACCGTGTACAATGTTTAAAATTTCACCAAATTTGTAATTGTATATTGTTTTTGTTACTAGGAATCATCCAGCATATATTTTCAATTGTTACCAATTATTTTACTACTTTTATTATCATTATTCTCAAATTTTTCTTATGATCCTGTATACAGTTTAAAACATTCCTCGTAAGTATATTATTATCTATTAATTCATTAACATTAATATATATAATTTTTTTTTTAAACTTAGAAAATACCCAGTTCTTCGTCATACTTCATTCAGAGACATTTCATATTACGTTAAAGAAAATTTTCATACAGACTATACTGGTGATTTAAGACGTCTAGAACATAATATTGAAGAAGATTATATAAACACA
Source organism: Geopemphigus sp. TES_GeoC_2020 (assembly GCA_025469175.1). Lineage (NCBI taxonomy): Eukaryota > Metazoa > Arthropoda > Insecta > Hemiptera > Aphididae > Geopemphigus > Geopemphigus sp. TES_GeoC_2020. The sequence continues at coordinate 9,492 of JAIPRN010000937.1, read as the reverse complement.
ATACGGACAAAATGTATTCGTGAAAAAGAATATTGTTAGTAGTATTTAATTTTTATTTCAATGTAACTATTCACAGAAATATATTAACAGTTAATTTATTATGTTACTTTAAGATGAATCATTGATGTGGAGAGCTCGTTTAGATGATGATTCTGCATTATTCAATAAAGCAAGTAAATACCATATGAAAGCATGCGAAGAGTATCAAATGTTGATGAAACAAAAATATAAGTAAAAACCTTTTGATTTAAACAATACCACTCAATTTTGTTTTTGTTTTATTTTATGTAAATAGTCAATTTAGATAATTACAGTTAATATAATATTATATGGTGTGGAAACTATTAATTAGTATATGTATTCAATTTATAATTTCCAATTATATAAATATAATTAGTAATAGATTTCTTCGTTATATTATTTTTAATGAAAAACAACATTTGGTGTTTATATATTGTCTATTATATTTGATATATAGCTAAATAATTTATTTAGTCATATTTCGATATAGAATATTGTATATATATATATATATATATATATATATATATACATAGACAAATATTATTAGACAAATTATTTCTATGTTAAATTCAAAGAGTGATTACAATTATTATCAGCAATTAAGTTTATAGTTTGGTATTTATTAATTATATTATATTAAAAACATAATCTATGTTTGATTTGATATTTGGTATGTGTAAATTAAAAAGTTGTCAAACTTTATGCATATACATAACATTTACAGTGTTTATCAAATATGTAAAACACATTTTTATTTAAATATAATTTTATTTAATGATACAAATTATTGTATTATTAAGTTTTTATCATTTATATAAGTATTAAATATGGTTTCTCTATCTATAATTAAATAAATAACAAAATATTGCTTTTGAAATTTGTTAGATTGTTGTAATTTTATCATTAATTATTATTATATAATTACTTTAAATTGTATTTTTTAGAGAATTGTTTATATTAAGATATTTTTTAAGTTAAATTTATTTAATAACTACATTATTATTTAATAATATTGTTATATTAAAAAAAATGTGTAGACATTAATATATGTATTTAAAAAAAGTAAATCATAATATATATATTAAATTATTAAAATAATCAACTCTATTAAAGTATAAAAATAAAAACTTGTCATTTTAAAAATTGTTTTATTATTGACCAGTAATTACCAACCAGGGCATTTTTTATTTTTAGAAGGGCATTTAACGTAAGAGCCACTAAGATGGCATATCATTTCTTTCGTTATTTATTTAAAAATTTTATGCTTTATGATGCTGACCTTCATTGGGCCATTTATTATTTCACTAGCAGCAAATTATCAATTTCAAGGTAATCACTAATCATTAATAAGCATTTCATAGCAAAACAATTTTCTTTTCTTTTAATTATTTTTATAGTGTTAATTATACTGTATAATTTATATTTTTATTAAGTATTTATATTTCAAGTAACATTGCTTTAAATAAACAATAAATATATAGTCATTTTCATTTATGAATCGAAGGGAATGATTGTAATAAAAAAAATGTTGTATAAGCAATACTAGAAAAATGGTTGGGAATCAATCTTAGACTATAATATATTGTTTGTATGACAAATGTATAATTATACAATTTAAAGTCTTTCGCGATGTAATTTACTTTTTCAGATGATCAGTAATTTGGATGTATTTACCAAGAGATTAATGTTAGAGAAATAGACTATTATTATTATTATTTGATTATTGATGAATGAGACATTAAATTACTAGTTGCTCTAAATGAATAAAATAAAACAATGTATTTAAATGTCCGAGATCTACCTTAAAATTAATTATAGATAATAATAAAAATAACCTAATCTAACTTTTTTTCATTCATCACTTGGCATTATGTGCTCACTGACTGGATGTCCTAACAGGCTGCTACATACAACTCCTGAGAGTAAACAGGATCGGTACATCCCATATAATGCCTGCGTCCATATATTCATGGGACAAAGCGCAACATGGCCACCATGATCCATTCCATTTCCATAATCAATCTGATGCCAAATCCATCAGTCACTTACTCACCTCCCAAATTACATCTATAATGGTCGATATCCAGATATTTCTTTCTACCTGGCCTGGTGATCAAGCAGAAGCAAAAGGATTAACTAGTCCTAGTAGGTTTCTTCAAGCTTTACCAGTCCCAACTAATTAAAGTAAAAACTAACTTGGAATTCTTAGTCAGACCGCTGTAACAGTCATTTAAGCTCCCTCATCACAAGTTGAGTTCCACGAGGGGAAAACTTAATCTAGAAATATGTATAATGCTACTTAAATTTAAATCAAACAATACTTAAATCAATGATAGAATGAACTGGTGGTATTAAATTAGAAATATAATATATAGAAATAATTAGTTTCTTATTCTAATAAAATTACATTTTTAATAGGTTTAGACTTATTTCAGTTTTTGAGCCCAACTTACAATTGTATTAATGTTCATTCAAGGTAAATCTACATCATCCATAGATTTTATAATAACTAATTTGCAGTTATCAGTAAACAAAACTATTTAAGAGAAAGGTAAAAGATGAAATCCATGTAAAACTTTCGATGATACATTAATAGTAGAAGAGAGAACATTTTTATATTTTACAATTTAAATTATATTTAAAATAAAAGATGTAAAGCGTGATAATAATGATTACTTATGTTATGAAATGATTTAAAAATTTTAATGTAAATAGCAGTTTAATAACTATCATCATAGTGTTCAGAAAATGTTCACAGTTTAAACTATTACGTGCACTTTACATAGGTATAAAGTAACTTTTATAGACGATAATATATTTAAGTAAATTTCAAATGATTTTACAATTCAATGTCAGCGTGACGGTGTTCTCTAAAAAATATATAAATAATGAAAAACGTCACTTGGCGTTGTGACTGTAGAGTTAATTTTAAATATCTAATAATAAGGTGATGTAAATGAAAATGTATATTTCAATAACAAGCGGTGGTACTAGTAAATGCGCAAAAAATTACCTATATTAATAAATGTATTGTAAAAACTTTATGCGCATATTATATATTTTTCTAATAATAAATAAATATAGTATATCAAACAGAACCTTCCATAATTGATGGAAGAGTTGTAAACTTAAATTTGTCTGACGTAAGTTGTATGGTGGTTAATCATTATATTGGATTTAAACAATAATTTGTAAATACGAATTATAACTTTCAATCTTCCTGGTATTTATAACACGTCTAATTATATTAATTGTTTAAATTATTCTAATTAGAATGTAGAACACTATAAAAAGAATGATATAATTGTATGAACATTCAGCAAACCTTATTTGTGTGTATTTCAACTTTTTTACTGAAAACTAACGACACTTTTGAGTAAAAAAACCAGAATTTTTAAGTTCTTTACTTTATGTAGACAAAATATAATCTGTATTTACAGTAGGTATGCACAATATACTGTATATATGTTAACAGTATTTACAAGACATGGGAAAATTGAAAAAAGAATTCATCTATTAGCGGCAGGTGCTATATAAGGACGATATTATTATCGTGTATAACGTACATATATAAACATGAGCTCGTGAATGTGTTTTTTTTAATTTTCAAATTATTGTTTTTTGTATAATCTAATTTTGAAGTCACGAGTTCCATCGTATTTTTCGCTATTACGATAATGCGTAGTAACATCATATCACTGACGTAGTGAATGTGTTTGTTTTTAGTTACTGGGAATGTATTTGAGTATGTGTAATATAGTACAGTGCGAAGGTCAAAAGTCAAATTAATAATCAAATTCTTATCATAATCATTATGCTACATATATACGAGAAAATAAAATGGAACTAATAAATTTATCTTAAACAAGTAATTTTTGTCATTCCAGTTTGTTTACGACCCGTGTGTTATTTTCCAAAATACCAACCACCACGTGACGATCGCGTACCGCGTATTTACATTTCACGAAAAGGCTCATTTTTTAATGGCATCTGTTCGTACAGTCTTCTATACCAGCAAAAAAATATGCGCGTACGAAATGTCCGTTGAGGTTTTGATTTCATGGGTACGAAAAAAACGCTTAAACGAGTTCAATGTTTAGGTTATTTTTTTATTTTGAGTACCTAAGTCTGTGTACGCGATCATGTAGTTGTATTTTTGCTCTCTATAATAATGTCCAAAAATTATATTCAGTGATTATTATAGAATTGTTGTATATCGAAATAGGTTGTTAATAATACATTAATTAACAATTTAGAAAACCGTTCAAGCATCAAACGGAAGCAGTCCTTTTTCAATTATCGAAATGATTTATGCTCCGTGACAACAAATAAATCGATATCTATGAATAATTATAATTTTTTTTAACTACACAATTATCATACGGCTTACTGCAAATTCAATAAACCATTATATTTCATAATAAACTGTTTGACGCCTATTATTTATTTATTATTTTGATAATCAAAGTTTAATCGATGATATAATTTTAATATTTAGAAACACTCGGTCTCTTAGGTTATAATAAATATTTATAAATCCATTAAATATAATCAAACGATTATATTAAATATATAATATTTAATATTATTAATTTGTCTGTTTTATTCTCTGTTGTGGTTTTCGAATATATTAACTATTGAAAAGAAGAAAAAAAACCTTTGATAAAGACGCCCTACGATCGATCTACATTATACCACTGTACCAATATGTCATTCATTTTATCTTAGGATTTATATGTAACATAATTCTATTTTTTTTTTTACAAATAATTTCTAATTTCGAGAGGCGAGATTTTTAAACGTTTTTTATTAAAGTTAAAATTTAAAAAAGGTTATATTTTTATACATTCGTTTGAAATCCTCCGAATTATACCAATGTATAAGTGGAATTTGGATTTAAACGCGTTAAAAGTATTTGATACGTTTTCGATTTTTCGGTAATTTTCTCAAGAGTAAGTAAAAAAATGTCAACAATTACTAATGACCTATAAAATTGTCGGTATTTCCGTTTGTTGTAAGGGCAATTTTTATATTTTAGCTCTTAAAATTTTATACAAGCACGTAATAATATTTTAACAATCATAATAGCATATTCATCAATTACAGTAAACTATTGGCGTCACTCAGAATCATTTATCGAATACGACGATTTCGAATTCAAAATAATAACATAATTCAGAAATCATCATCATCTTCGCCTTTATCTCATCTATTTGGGGTCGGCCAAATATAATTCAGAAATCTTTATCTAAATAACGATCAACAGATAAAACTATATATACGCTAATTCTATTTATAAATATTATCTTGATATTAAACTTATCGATTACAAATTTTAATGAACCTAACCTAACTTAACCTAGCGATATTTTTGTGCATAATTAAAATGTTTATAATCATATCAAGGGGTACTTATATTCTAATGAAAAAATGTAAACATGCGTATTTTTAAGGCCTTCAACATTTATATATTTGTTTCCAAATGGAAAAATTATAGAAATAATTCTAAATTAAATATTTAATACCTATTATATAAAACCTATTGCATTAAACGCTATTATTCGTTATACGTGTACGTAAACTTTTTAATAACGATAAAAAAGAAACATGTTTTCGTAAATGGAATTTTGTTTTCAGTCTTATATTTCCTTTTTTTTTTGAACGTATGTTTACGGAATAAAAGCGCGAACGCGTGTTTTACAGCGTATATTTCCGAGGTGTTGTAGAATATGTATAAATAAGTCCGAGTGCTAATTATACGTATATTTTTTAATTCAAAGAATTATAGTAATATTAGGAACCCTCAAATACGACACACCGCGTCATCACGTATAACATTCCGATCCGATTTTACGCGGGGTATGACGTAGTTATGACGTCGGATACGGGTATTGAGTCAGCAGCACGCTATAGATATATATATATATATATATAAATATAAATAAATAAATATATATATATATATATATATATATATATCGATACCATAATAGCTGCTATGTGTACCACCGTTGTAGGTCCCACCCGATTACCACAGCGCCAGCAGCAACCCGTCATGGTTATCGTCACAGTAGGCGGAGCGAGCAGTGTGGCGTGATATTCACACGCGTAGGGTTTGTTTGCGGACAATGACGACAACGACCGGTGCGGCGGCGCGATAAACGTCGAGGGTGCAGTGGGTCGCCGGGTGCGTGGCGTACACGCGTAGCCGTCTCTATCAACTGTCGTCGTTACATGTGCTCGAGCGGATGGCTTGTGCTTATTTACGAAACGTCGATGTCGCGCGTTCGATGACGTAGTAGTAGTTTGTCGTAATCGTTGGTTGGTTGTCTGTAAGCCGATACATACCTTATTACCGTGTCGCCGTTAATGTCGTAATTGTGTAAGTGTTCATATTACGTGTAGTGTAGTACGTTGAACAGACATTTCATCGAACCGCCTGCACTGCGACAAACTTTGGCCACGACCGTTTCCGCCGTACGAATCTTCGGTGTTAATTGAACCCGTTTTATCCGAGGTAAGATGGTGAGTTCTTTCATTTTATGCCGGTTCTTTTTTTAAACTTCGATCGTTACACGTATATTATCACGTGGGAGATAAATGATAACGAATAGAATATTAATTTTATTTTATAGGAACATAGGGGTACAGAATTGGTAATGTCTAACATTCATAAGCGCGCGTGCACTTCATTGATGAGTAATACGAACAAATTAGGCCCTTTAATCATCCTGGTGTCCCTAAAAAATAAATATAAAACGCGTTTTATTTTATTAAATAAAACTGATAACGATATTCATGTAAAGACTTGAGTTTAAATCATTTCTTATTTATACTAACATGAGGATTTTAAATTATCTATAAATATATTTTTCCAGACTAATACTTTTATTCAACAGAATCGAGCGTAAAGGTTCTCATGTCGTCATGCTCATAAGCGTAACTAACAAGAGCTCAGGAGAAGGGGATTTAGCTTCCCTAAAGATAACCCGAAATAAATTATTTAATTGCTTACCAACCAAACTACCTAAATATTTAAAAATTCATCGAATTATATGTATATAATAATAATAATAATAGATAGATAGATTAAAAACAAATAATTGTATTTTTACAAAAAAGGTTTGGTCTTTTTGTATAATGTTTTTACAACGATATCCTACCTACTCAAAACGTTAATGTATATTTTTTATCATCACTTATTCGGAATTTTTACGTTTACGTGTAGCTGTTTAAACGATAATCAGCAAGTAAACATTTTTGTAAGTAACCATACATATAGTATATTGGTTGAAATTCAACGTTCATTTTGTTATATTCAAAATTAACGCGAAAATATTTAACCAAATAACTGAAATTTCGTTATTCACAGCCAGAATCATGATATGGTATTCATAACCGTACGTCATTAAATGTAATAGTGATGATTATTGTTATTTTGATATGTAGATAACTTACAGTATTCTAAAATTAGAAAAATCGAAATTTTTTTATTTTTTGGAATATAAATAATAACAACCAGAAAAATTTAAACGCGACTGAGTCGCCTGTATTATTTTTGTAATCGATGAAATATTACCAGTATTCGTTTATTTTTAACCGTCGCAGTCGACGTAATACGTAAAATCTCAAATAGTGTATTGGTATTACAATGTCTAAAGTATACTTATATAATTTCAATATTATCAAAGAGGTTTATTACGCTATATCGGAAACTAAATATACACGGTACCACTTATCTTATTGTTGTTTGTAAACAATATATGTACGTTTTTTATTATTAAAATTTTAATTTTTAATAATTAAAGTTTTTTTTTTATTAAATTACTTGAAATAATGTGTTAACGTCTTCGAAAAAAAAATAACACGAACTAATAATTTGAAATCATATAACGTGTTTGGAAATTATTATTTATTTGTGTTATTTTGTCTGGCAAACTGGGCACAGTAACTACTACGCATATATATATATACCAAATTATAATGGTAATTAGCGTTAGTGCCCTTTATGGCATTATTGGATATTAATAGTTTATTGTAGATATCGATTTTATGACGCAGTGCTTTTTGTTCAAAAAAACTGTGGGATGTGATATATGCATATACTCTAAAATTTACAATTGTACACTAAACTTTAATCTTACATATAACATTCTTATGAAATTATAATTTAATTTTACTTAATTGTTATCTGCTCAGTGTTTAATCAAATTCTTTATTTATTATTTTACATTTTAAATAAAATAGTTTTTGTTTAGAAAATATACTTTTAGCTACGAATTTATGTAGTTTATAGTACAGATAATAAATAACTGTTAAAATTGTTTATATTTATATACACACACAAATATACAAATTTGGTTAAAGTAAAAAACATTGTCTTCACAAAGTAATAATATATTGTTTTAAATTAATAGAAATCTGATACTAATAAAATTCAAGCATTCCAAAATATCGTACTGAGACGATTATCCAATGCACTGCCATTTATCTCTAATCTAACCCTACATAATGATTTCCATATAAAAACTGTAGAAGAAGCACACATCTTTTATTTACGCATCCATAGTCGACTAGCAAATCATCCCAACCTCCTTATAAAAGATCTTTCTATCCAAACACTTTCAGGAAATCCTCCACGCAGGCTAAAGAGAAAGTGGTGCCGCGACCTTTTACAAAACCCTAAAACCTAATTATTTCTAAAATGAAAAAACAAATAATAACAATAATAATAACTTTAGTAATAGATTAGTGATAATTAGTAATTAAGTCAAGAGTTACCAATGGGTGGCTGCTTAATCAACCCCTACCATGTTAAATTATTTTTATCGCGTAAATTTATTGTACAATATTATGTATAGATTATTTATTTCGTAAGGTTGGTTAGATCCTTAAAGTTGCCATTTGAAAATTTTTAACGAAAAATTAAAACTTAAAATTGGGAACAAATTCATATAAACCTGAAGGCAGTACTTCGGACCAATGAGTCGCCATTGTTTATTGAAATAAAAATTTATAAAAGTTTAACAAATACGATCATCCTTAAGAGTAGACGAGCAACGTGAGCTATCCTCACGTTGTTTTATCTCGCCCCCCGTACATCGAATCTAATTCATAATAATCCCTAAGAACTACCACTTCCTAAAAACTATCACGTGAATGGTGCGCGGTGACAGGACAATACCCTGCCACCGGGCAACCATTTACATCTTCCGCGTGAATTAAAAATAAAAAAAGAATACAAAATAATCTTTTCTTCCCCGATACAGCGGCCTAGCCGCTACCCTCCTCCTGCGGCCACGACGACGCGACGGAGCTGTCACGCCAAGTGCCTGCAGCCAGGAAGACCCTTTTCTTTTTTTTTATTGAACCGGCAATACCCTCACTGGCCCGGCAAGCTTGAAGGCAATACTTCGGACCAGTGAGTCGCCATCATTTATTAAAAAATAAAATTTACATATGTTTTAA